>OZ010715.1:7777681-7860812 GCA_963932345.1 Ophion ventricosus | reverse complement strand
GAAAGACGAATGCAATGGTGCAATTATGACCGAGTTCATCGGACTTCGATCGAAAATGTATGCGACACGTATCTAGGGTAAGAAGGGGACTAAAATAGTTAAAGGTGTCAATAGCAGTGTTGTGGCTAGGACGATAACGTTTGACGATTATGCTCGATGCTTGAAGGAAGAAATTGAAATGGTGCGTAGTCAAACGTGTATCCGATCGAAGCTGCACAAGGTCTACACTATTCACGAGATGAAAATCGCTCTACGTCCTCATGATGATAAGCGGTATATCATACCTGGGACCTCTGAAATCCTACCATGGGGGCATTACAGCACACCGTTGTAAAAAATTATGTTCATTTTTGTAAATATTAAGTTGATGTTGAAGTTGTAAAAAATTATGTACATTTTTGTAAATATTAACTCGATGTAAAACTTGTTAAAATTATGGCCTTTTTTTTGTAAATGTTTGATATTTTAAAAACGGATTTTTATCTATAATTAAAGAAAACGGCTTTTGTAATCCATGTGTACCCATTATTTTCCTCAACTTCTTCGAATGTCTCTCGAAGACCTTACGGACACCTTCGAAGGTCTCTCGAATGACTTTGAACGCTTTCGAACTTCTCTCGCACATGTATTCAATGTTTTCGAGCGCCTCGCAAACGTCTCTTGAACGTCTTCAATAGTCCCTTGATTGTCTTTGAACGTTTTACAAATGTCTCACGAATGACTTGGAAACGTCTTTGAACGTCTCACGAGTGACTTCCGAACGTCTTCGAACGTCTTTGAACGTCTCCTGAATGTCTCTCGAACTCCTCACAATCGTCTTCTGACGTTTCACGAACGTCTCATGAACATCTTTGAACGTCTCACGAACTGGTTGCGATCATCTTCGAACGTCTCACGAATAGCTTTGAATGCCTCACGAACGTCTTAAGAACATCTCACAAACATCTTCGAACATCTATTCAACGTCTCGCGAACGTTTTCAAACGTCTTCGAACGTTTTGGAACGTCTTCGAACGACTCTCGAACGTCTCTCGAACTTCTCACAAACGCCTCACGGACGTCTTCGAACGTCTCTTGAACGCCTTCAAACGTCGCTTGAACGTTATCGAACATCTCTTGAATGTCTTTCGAACGCCTTTGAACGTCTCCTGAAAGTCCTTCGAACTCTTCACAATTGTCATCGAACGTCTTACGACCATCTCTGGAACGTTTCACGAACATCTTACAAACGTCTTCAAACGTCTCACGAACGTCTTAGAATATCTACTCAACGTCTTCAAACGTCTCGCAAATGTCTTCGAACGCCTCGCGAACGTTTTCAAACATCTTCGAACATTTTGGAACGTCTCTTGAACGTCTTCGAATGACTCTTGAACGTCTCTCGAACGCCTCACGGTCGTCCTCGAACATCTCGCGAACGTCTCTTGAATGCCTTCAAACGTTGCTTGAACGTTATCGAACATCTCTTGAATGTCTTTCGAACGCCTTTGAACGTCTCCTGAACGTCCTTCGAACTCTTCAAAATTGTCATCGAACGTCTCTTGAACGTCTTACGAATATCTTTGAACGTCTCACGAACATCTTACAAACGCCTTCAAACGTCTCACAAACGTCTTAGAATATCTACTCAACGTCTTCAAACGTCTCGCAAATGTCTTCGAACGCCTCGTGAACGTTTTCAAACATCTTCGAACGTTTTGAAACGTCTCTTGAATGTTTTTGAACAACACTTGAACGTCTCTCCAACTTCTCACGAACGCCTCTCCAACGCCTCGCGAACGTCTTCGAACGCCTCGCACATGTCTCTCAAATGTCTTCGAACTTCTTCGAAGATTCAACATCTTCGAACGTCTCGCGAGAATGTCTCACGAACATCTCACAAACATCTTTGAACGTCTCACGGACGTGTTACAAACGTCTCACGAACATCTTTGAAAGTATTACGAACGTCTTTAAACGTCTTACGAACATTTTTGAATGTTTTACGAACGCGTTTGAAGACGTTGAATAGATGTTCGAAGACGTTCGTGAAACGTTCAAAAATGTTCGTGAGACGTTTAAAGACGGTCGTAATACTTTCAAAGATGTTCGTGAGACGTTTGTAACACGTCCGTGAGACGTTCAAAGTTGTTTGTGAGATGTTCGTGAGACATTCTCGCGAGACGTTCGAAGATGTTGAATCTTTGAAGAAGTTCGAAGACATTTGAGAGACATGTGCGAAGCGTTCGAAGACGTCCGCGAGGCGTTGGAGAGGCGTTCGTGAGAAGTTGGAGAGACGTTCAAGTGTTGTTCAAAAACATTCAAGAGACGTTTCAAAACGTTCGAAGATGTTTGAAAACGTTCACGATCCGTTTGAAGACGTTGAGTAGATATTCTAAGACGTTTGTGAGACGTTTGAAGGCGTTCGTAAGATGTTCGTGAGGCGTTCAAAGATATTCGTAAGACGTTCAAGAGACGTTCGATGACAATTTTGAATAGTTCGAAGGACGTTCAGGAGACGTTCAAAGGCGTTCGAAAGACATTCAAGAGATGTTCGATAACGTTTAAGCAACGTTTGAAGGCATTCAAGAGACGTTCGCTCGATGTTCCAGGACGTCCGTAAGGGGTTCGTGAGAAGTTCGAGAGACGTTCAAGAGTCGTTCAAAAGATGGTCGTGAGACGTTCGATGACAATTGTGAAGAGTTCGAAGGACGTTCAGGAGACGTTCAAAGGCGTTCGAAAGACATTGAAGAGATGTTCGATAACGTTCAAGCAACGTTTCAAGGCATTCAAAAGACGTTCGCGAGATGTTCGAGGACGACCGTGAGGCGTTCGAGAGACGTTCAAGAGTCATTCGAAGACGTTCAAGAGACGTTCCAAAATGTTCGAAGATGTTTGAAAACGTTCGCGAGGCGTTCGAAGACATTTGCGAGACGTTTGAAGACGTTGACTAGATATTCTAAGACGTTCGTGAGACGTTTGAAGACGTTTGTAAGATGTTCGTGAAACATTCAAGAAACGTTCGAGAGATGGTCGTAAAACGTTCGATGACAATTGTGAAGAGTTCGAAGGACTTTCAGGAGACGTTCAAAGGCGTTCGAAAGACATTCAAGAGATGTTCGATAACGTTCAAGCGACGTTTGAAGGCATTCAAGACACGTTCGAAGACGTCCGTGAGGCGTTTGTGAGAAGTTCGAGAGACGTTCGAAGACGTTCTAGAGACGTTCCAAAACGTTCGAAGACGTTTGAAAACGTTCGCGAGACGTTGAATAGATGTTCGAAGATGTTTGTGAGATGTTCTTAAGACGTTCGTGAGACATTCAAAGCTATTCGTGAGACGTTCGAAGATGATCGCAACCAGTTCGTGAGACGTTCAAAGATGTTCATGAGACGTTCGAGTAAAGTTCGCGAAACTTCAGAAGACGATTGTGAGGAGTTCGAGAGACATTCAGGAGACGTTCAAAGACGTTCGAAGACGTTCGGAAGTCATTTGTGAGACGTTCAAAGACGTTCCCAAGTCATTCGTAAGACATTTGTAAAACGTTCAAAGACAATCAAGGGACTATTGAAGACGTTCAAGAGACGTTTGCGAGGCGCTCGAAAACATTGAATACATGTGCGAGAGAAGTTCGAAGACGTTCAAAGTCATTCGAGAGACCTTCGAAGGCGTCCGTGAGGTCTTCGAGAGACATTCGAAGAAGTTGAGGAAAATAATGGGTACACATGGATTACAAAAGCCGTTTTCTTTAATTATAGATAAAAATCCGTTTTTAAAATATCAAACATTTACAAAAAAAAGTCCATAATTTTAACAAGTTTTACATCGAGTTAATATTTACAAAAATGTACATAATTTTTTACAACTTCAACATCAACTTAATATTTACAAAAATGAACATAATTTTTTACAACGGTGTGCTGTAATGCCCCCATGGTAGGGTTTCAGAGGTCCCAGGTATGATATACCGCTTATCATCATGAGGACGTAGAGCGATTTTCATCTCGTGAATAGTGTAGACCTTGTGCAGCTTCGATCGGATACACGTTTGACTACGCACCATTTCAATTTCTTCCTTCAAGCATCGAGCATAATCGTCAAACGTTATCGTCCTAGCCACAACACTGCTCTTGACACCTTTAACTATTTTAGTCCCCTTCTTACCCTAGACACGTGTCGCATACATTTTCGATCGAAGTCCGATGAACACGGTCATAATTGCACCATTGCATTCGTCTTTCATGCGGCACACCATACCTATTGTCCGCTGAATAGTCACTCGTATCAAAGTTTTTAATGTCGCGTTTCATGTCCGCATATACATCTTCGCTCTCAATGACATATATGAGGCTATCTGTATCGGTATACATGACTTTACATTTATCCCGATGCAGATGTGTCATATACTCGTGATAAAATCCATACAAGTACGTTTTGGATATGTCGAGTATACACATACCCACATATATCGGCTTCTTGAATTTCACCTCGAGATTGCGCAATTCTACAGCAACGAGGTTTTCGGAAAAAACGCTTCGACTGTGAAAGTTTGTCTTCGCAATCATTGCCTCTGCACCATACCTTTCCACTAATTTTGTCAAAAGCTTTACATATACATGATTGCGCACATTCTTCATCGTTTTGCCAAACACCGCATTATTCATCAATTTGACTAAATTCTTTTCAAAATTGTTTTTGGCTAGCGTTCGAAACTGAGTATTTAAATCAATATATGAACGTAGCTATGGGGATTGTGTGAACTGTAATACCCTATGGATTTTGGTGAGGCAAAGTCCATGGCGTAAACACTGTTGTAAATTTCGATAGTGTATGATATAGCGCTTTTTGTCATAGACGGTTGCTAGCAGCTGCTCTTGCTGCTTACCCAGGGGTTTTTCGTATGTTGGGCAAAATGGTAAATCTTTGTGCGCATCTTGTAGAGATTGTGGATATTCCAAGTTGACCTCAAGGATGTATGTAGCCTGTAGGTGAATCTAGCGCGATGGATGATGGTTCAAACGTGGACACGTCGTTGACCCATCGAAATTCTGCATATGACAAAGCTTGGCCCATTACCCATCCATATAAATGGTTGACATCAAAATACATCAAGTGTGATGATGCTTTCGATGGATAAAATGTCTCCATGTGCTTATTATTAGCATGTGCATAACGGTTTGAGCATTGACTAAGACCACCGTGTATACCCCGCTCAACGAATAAAACAATATCTTGACGTTCGAGTGTTTTAACATTGCATCCCAGGTATACTCTGGCAATGTGTAGGAATACCCAGAATCTAGTCCATAGCTCTCAACGCACGTATTCAGAAAGTTTTCGAAAATTTCTGCTAATAACAAGACATCTGTCTTCAAATATAAATCGCTATATTCACCCGGCGTTCGAATGGAGAACCGATCCCAGACATTCTCAGCATGAGCGTACTCGCTCTCGGATACTGTAGCATCTATCAGGGAACTATAAAATGCGTCACGTGGTGGTAAGCAAGTGTCGCCCAATCTAGCCACGTCGTCAATATACTCATAAGGGAAGACCCCTTTTCGTGTCAGCACATTGAAATCGTCTGTTGATATGTTTGGAAACTGCGTACATATTATTTTGAGCTTGTCCTCCCTAAAAAATGAGGCTAATTTGTTGAGACTGGTGTTGAGAAATTTGTAAGAATCGATGAAGCGCAATTGGATCCTATGTTTTTAATCGTTTGTAATTTGGATGTGCTTCGCGAAGGAGATGTATTTCTCTTTTGTGATTGAAAGCACATCGGTTTTTCCTTCGAACGCTGTGGCTACTTCCTTGATGATAAAATGCGCACCGTAACCCGATAAATTGTGGAAAACTACTGGAATAAAAAATGACTGTTTATAATTTAAGTTGCAATTAGAATGGGCAGGGCCTCTATAGCGTACAGTCAGATGGCAATGATCTCGAACGCGTACATCGTCTTGCGCGATTGGTTTCCTACATATATGACATTGGATCGCTTTGCGTAAACTTGCCCACTCGCTCGGTGTCAAATATATCATTGGGACATTGTCGCACAAAATTTCTTTTATGCGCGGTGCTAGATTTTTAAGTTCTTCGACAAACCACGATACACAGCCAGCACTGCAACGCGAGTGATACGAAGATAGTGATTCGTCATACGAAAAACACACGCAATATCCGTTACTAAACACTTCATGGTGTTGATACATATTTTTTGCTTGGTTCTTCTCATCAGTCTTTGCTAACACACACTCAAAATCAGCATACACAATGAAGGGATGTCGCTCTTTCTGGCTAAAATTGGTGAATTAGAGCCACTTATTGGTGTCATTTGGTAGTCCGGTCGCGCAGTTGTTTATCGCTCCACAATCGACCTCATGGCATTGCAATTTTTCCTCTGATACGAAGTGATGCAAACACCTGCAAAAAAATAGATTTTTTTTTGTTTAATTCGTCTAGTATAAATTATTATATATATATATATATATATATATCAATTATGTTGAATTTACGCACCGATCGCAGATATGTTTTTTATGACCGTCTCGGTTCAATTGTGCGTTTACGCGTCTCGACAGGTTCTTGATCCATGTGAAATGCCCCACATTGTTGTCCTCAGTATCTTGCGTGTACAGCAAATTGATATGCTTTTTACTTCTTATTTTGAGTCATGCGTATTGGAACGATGTCCTTTCTGGTGGTGGTTGTGTATAAGTTGATCATTATTTGCCGCGGGAATGATATAGGGCACCCGGCACGCATCGGATTATACTTATTCACATTTATTGTAAGGTTAAGTATTTTCCGTAGAGCCCAGCCACTATCTCGTTCTTGAAATTCGTCGAGTAGAGTTTGAGTGAGCTGCATAACACGCTGTTCATACCACTCACTCAAATCGCTTGTGATAAATAGTTCATAGTTTCGCGTGTTGACTCTTTTATTCGCATGTTTGTCTCCACTCACGAATTCACCATTGAACACTGTATTAACTTTAATACTGCTGTACTTGCAGATAATATTTTGTATATGTTGAAACACTAGCTCGTGAGCATCATAAAGAAACGGTTTCGGCTCGATGTGGCTGCGATTGATTACGGAACCGCTCAATATCCGACTTTTGAATGATGTGTCAATCTCGCGCCAGATTAACCCATCATCACTATGTCCTGCGCGCGTGTGTATAAAATGACTACGCACAGAATTCCTCAATCCTTCCAGACACGCTATTTGAGCTATAAGTGAGTGTTGATGTCCAATTAATAATCGCGGGCACTTTTAACGCTCGGTTTTATATTTACGACACCGCGTAAGATATTCGACGCGCATTCACAGATACAGTTGATGACTCCTTTATCGGCCGCTGGAAAACGGATACACCTATATCTACTTTCCCTCCAGAAAACCGATGCATTGTCTACGATGTCTCCTGGCTGCCAGCGTCCCCTCGCCCGTGAACCATCCAACCGTTATCCCCTCCCATGGACCTCGTCGCTTCGGGCATCCTCTCCACCACGTGTTAATATTTCTATTGCCTTATTTTTTTCGAGTGAGTGCCATAGACGCTGGCTTTGATATGTAGATCTGCATGTTTAAGACAAACTTCGCACTATTGTCTTGAAAAAGTATGCACCTGTATCTATAACTTCGCCCCAGAAAAGCGACGCATCGTCTACGATGTCTGCCTGCATCCCCTCTTCCGTGAGCACCGCGTACCTCCAAACGTTATCCCCTCCCATAGACCCATGACTTCGGGCATCTCCAGAAAAGCAACGCATCGTCTACGATGTCTGCTGGCATCCCCTCACCCGTGAGCCCCCCTCACCGCCAAACGTTATCCCAGACGCCTACGACTATATCCCGGATCGGTCGCTGCCGTGTTTCGATAATTATCTCCGTTGTATTGTCACAGGCTAATTGTACAAGTGTCAGCTATGAAAAAAATCACACGACACAATCTCGTGAAATTCGCTGAACAACACGATTCGCGCTCGATCTTGCCCAAGTGGTTGAATGACTACCCCATTCTTCTGGTATCGCACTCCTCCGAGGATGAAACTCTCGACACCGCTCACACGCGCCTTGTACCCCCCATACGCATCGTTCCCTTGGGTAACATTGCCCACTCCGGTGGCGCAAATAAACCGAAACCCACGGGTATGTACACCGGCGCAACCAGGTTACCTCGCTCATCCACCTCGTTGAGCTCGACGGCTACAACGATACCGGCCATCTGAATACGTCCAATCGTCTTGTGAGCAGTCAGTGGGATACCCCCGCGTTACTCCGTTCCCGTGTAGCGAGCTCGCGAGTTGTAGGCTGATCGTAGCGAATCTTCAGTTGCGCTCAATGTTGATTCGCAAGTTGACACCGGTTGCGAGACAGTTGTTCTACGACAGATCCCCGATTTCTCTGGTGAAAGTTCTCCGTTTGAGCACGAATATTTTGAAGGATGTTTTTACTCGGGGAATTCTTTTAACGTTCACAGCTTGAGTTCGAAAATGCTTCTGCCGATCTTAATAACTACATCATCGAGGAAACGTAGAAACACTCCGAAGAAGCGAAAACAGACCAATTATAAAACGCTTTCTAATAGCTGCATACTTAAGCGCTTAACAAGCACCCCCCCCCCCTATAGGTACATAATCTCTAAACACATGAAAAATGCATCGCTATACACTTTCTCTCTCTCCTAACGGCCCACGTTTTCACAATAATGCCCCCCCTCCACAGAACTCCAGTTTTCTATCTTTACACAATACTATACATAATCTACATACTATAAACACACCCCTATACAATAGTCTATTTCCTTAAAACTACGGAAACCCCGTGGAGAATGACGAAAAACACAACTCGCTCGAAACCTACACTTCCACATAATCCGTACATCTCATTATCTTATACAACTCTACGAATAACCCATGTACCTATGTCGCGACACCACCCTCACATCTCTACGATTCTCCAAAATGGATCCCCCAACCCCCACCACACACACACACCCCCACCACAAATTCTCCACATGGACATCGCGATGCACCCGCGACCGACCCCCCACCACAAATTAACCATGACAGCCCCGCGCTAGCAGCCGAGAGCGACCCCCACCACCACCACCACGTCTGCCAGACAACACATGTGACGTCACGTCTGTCTGGCTAGCTATAAAGGCCCTTTACTACTACCGTTTTGAAGGAGCCGAGTTCGATCCCCGAAGAGTGGGTTTTTTTTTGCATTTGCATAGGTTTCTGGTTATGTATTAATTATTTATACACATTGTATTGTTTTTGTATGTCATTATTTTCTTTCTCAAATAAAAATTCTAATTCATTTTTAAATAAATGTTTTTATTTTTTTATCGGTTTTTCGGTCGTTGGTAAAGGTTTCGAACTATGGGTGAATAACAAAATGATGAAATCATTTATACCACGTCGCATTTTATTTTTACAATGTTTAGAAAAATTAGGCATTCGTCAATTTTGACAATTTGACAAACCCCGGCACAACACAGATTCTCGGCATTTTTTCACTTTCGATAAGTCAATAGCACAGGAAATCCATTAATGAGTCGCTTTTGTTTCCAAAATTATTTTTGGTGGTTATGTCCAACTGGGGGCAAAATTTCAGCGCCGCGTAGTGTCAATTCTCAACGAATATTTTCGTTCGTAAGCGGCCTACCCCCACCACGCGAATTCTGGCAGAGTTTTCAGACCTGTATGTAAGACCGTGATCAAGCGAGTTGTTATTTTGTGTCGAGTGAGCGTTTTTATTATTGAGATCTTGCAATATGAAATATCTGAAACTGAGAATATTTATGCGCGCAACTGAACAATTGTAGTTTGAATATTGCTCAAACCACAAAATGTAAACTGAAAAATTGAATCTCATGTTTTGTCCATGTATCGAAATAAAAATCGAATTGATTTGACATGTTAAATAAATTTCTGTCGATCCGCAAAACTTTTAAAAAGTCAACACTTTTACCATCTTTGGCTTTTGTAGAGAAGCTCTTCAACTATGCCGATATGATGAATTGCCCGAAGTACATATTGTGGTGAACAATTTGTACAAAAAATATCAGCGAAAATAAATGGGATTAAAAAATATGAGTAATGATTCAAAATGGAAAAAAAATGTTAACGTTTTTCTCCGGCTGAATTTCATGAACGATTTTCAGTTAAGGGGAGATATACACCTAGGAGCCGGAAAAAAAGGTCATTTTTGTGAATTTTTTCAAGGAAAACTATTTGAAATTTCGGATTGGGGTTTTAATTATCTAAAACTATATATATTCAAAAATATGTTTAATTTTCTTTATTTAAAAATATCTGTAGAGGCGGTACGTGGAAATCGCGAATAACACACACGTTTACGAAACGAGCTGACAAAGCTTTTTATTACTATTTAAGAGAAAATTGAATAATGTCGGAAGATGAAGGGTCTCTAGTACATCTCGATACGCGTTGCCATGCGCGAATGAAGAACTCGGGAAGAAAAACCGCGTTGGCGGGATCGGTGAGAAAAAACGCGCTCACGAGCGTCTCGCGACGTAGCGAGGACTATGTCGAGTGCTGCCGCGGCGGGCACGCCGCGTACTAGGACCGCCATGGAATGGCGAATGGCGCGACCTTTGAATCGCACAACCGTGCGTCAATACTCCCCCTCGATTCGGAGTGTCGCGATCCCGAGTTCTCAATCTTCACGAGACCGAGAAGATTAAGACACCTGGCATGTTTCTGCTTCGGTACATCCTTGGTCAGGACGTCTGCTGCCATCTCTTCAGTGGGTGTATAATCGACCTTGATCTCACCAGCCTCGAGAACCTCTCGCACGTAGTGGTGGCGCACGTCGATGTGCTTGCTTCTCTTATGAAAAACGGGGTTCTCCGCCAGCTTCCGTGCGCCGTTGTTGTCGCAAAATATTTTAACTTCCCCCATCTCAGGGAAACCGAGATGCGCGAGTAGGTGTCTCAGGTATGTGGCCTCCTTGGCCGCTTCGGATAGGGCCATGTACTCCGCTTCCGTCGAAGACAGGGCCACCGTCTTTTGTTTCTTAGCCTCCCACGAAATAGGAGATCCTACAAGGATGAAAGCGTGACCGGTGTACGACCGTCTGTCGTTCGGGCAGTTGGCCCAGTCGGCGTCGACATACGCTTGCAGAGGACTTCCGGTACGACGAAACTTGAGACCCACGTCTCGCGTGCCTTGCAAGTACCTAAGCACCCGCTTCGCCACCGTCCAGTGCTCGGTTCTGAAACAACTACAGAACTGGCTGAGGTAGCTTACGGCGTATGCAATGTCGGAACGTGTGCACACTGCCAGATACATGAGCGCGTCTACGAGCTCACGGTACGGGAGCTTCTTTTCTTCTGGGCACGGATCCTCGTCGCTTCTTTCCAACTTTGTCCCGGGTTCCAGGGGCGTACAGACCGTTTTTGAGTCCTGCATGTCAAATCGCTGGAGAACATTTCGAATATATCCTGTTTGACGAACGGTGATTTCGTTTACGCGTTGAGAGAACTCCATCCCGAGGCAGTACTTTATCGTGCCGACATCCGTGACTTCGAACACGCTCGACAGATATCGTCCAAAATCGGAGATTTCTTTACTGCTCCGTGAAGCGACGAGTATATCGTCCACGTAGATGGAGATCAGGATCAGATTTTCTCCATTTCCCTTAACGTAGACGCACGGGTCCGCAGAGGACTTCCTCGTCCCGTACTTTGTCAGTTCGCACTTGATCCTCTCGTACCAACAACGTCCAGACTGTCGTAATCCATATAGGGCTCTTTTCAACAGACATACCTTGTCACCGCTGTGGATTTCTCTGAGCATCCTTTCGGCTTTCCTTCCGACGTCGCTATCCGGAGTTTGAGTCTAAACGATCCTTTCTGTTGAGGAGTGTTGTCCTCGTGTTTGATGCGCGCGCAACGAGAGCTTCCGAGCGAGGGCGCTGTTGGCTGGTAGAGGCTTCGTCGAGAGAGAGTCCGACCCAGTCGCGAGCGTACAGCCGTGGAGAACACACGCTTTCCGTGTCAAGTCGCGAGATATATCAAAATAAGAAAAAGACTGTTCTCTTATTCGGAAAATATATATAATACGTTATTCTATCTCTCGAATAAATCATTTATTGTTGGTCTTGAAATCCACCAATCCTTATTCACATCCTCCAATCTTATTTAAGAGCTAGAACGGCCTCCTCAACAGGTTATGGGCCCAGGAAACGTGTCGAAATAAGATTGGGGAGATCGTGGATCGGTGAGACCGTTTTTTTTCGAGAGCCCGCGGTGGAAGCGTGGTCGGGTCGGCCATTACGACGTGCGAGCAAGGCACGAGGTACGCGACGGAGAGATTGAATCGAAATATCACGGGCATCGTGGCTCTGGGTGTCGCGATAAATATATCGGGGAGTTTCGCGGACTTCTGCGAACATTATCGAAGATATATTTTCTCGATTTATCGAGTTTATTTTATCGCGCGATCGAGTGAATATCTGAAGCTCGAAGATGCCGGACGATGGGTTAGTGGCGTCAATAAAACGGTTCAACGGATCAAATTATCAAGCCTGGAAATATCGCATCAGCAAAGTGCTGAAAGCTAAGGGAGTCTTCGACGTCGTCGATGGTTCGAGAACGAAACCGGAAAACACGGAAGGTGTGAACGAGGGTCGGACGAAAACGTGGCTTCAGGATGATGCGAAGGCAGCGGCGATAATTACGGCAGCGTTGGAAGACGAACACGTGGACTGTGTGTGATACATCGAAAGATGTGTGGGACACGCTAAGCGCGATGCACGAACAAAAGTCGGCGTCGAATGTCGGGACGCTCGAGGAACGTTTTTACTCTTACAAGATGGGGTCGACGGACACGGTCGTGCAACATGTGAGTGCGGTGCGGAACATGGCCAGTCAGCTCAAAGATCTTGGAGAGGAGAAAACAGAGCGGGCAATAATCGCGAAAATCATGTCGAGTTTAACGACGAAATATGCGATGTTCAAGACCGCGTGGGCGAACGTGGACCTTCCCTGGCAGATGCGATGTTCAAGACCGCGTGGGCGAACGTGGACCTTCCCTGGCAGAATGTGTCGTATTTGTTGGAGCGTTTAATCGAGGAAGAATCGAATCTCGCGGGTGACGGTGAGTCAGCGAGCGCGTTGGCGGTGACAATGAGAAGCGGATCGAGGAATGGCGCAAAGACAAACAACGGAAAAGAAAAGAAACAAAAAAAGGACATAAAGTGTTGGAATTGCGGTGAAAAAGGACACTACGCGAACAAGTGTGATAGGCCGAAAAAGCCGAAAGACAAAACTGACAAAGGAAACACAGGCCAATCGAGTGCCGGGTGCGCGTTCGTGGTTATGTCGGGTGCAAAGAACGGCGAGGTGTCGGTGACAGGCGCGAAGCGGCAGATACCGTCGGGCGAGCAGATTCGTGAGTTGCAGGATGCGGATAACGCAGATGTCTGGATTACCGACAGCGGGGCATCGAAGCATGTAACCCCATGACGGGACTGGATCGAGGATTTACGATCGGTAAAGGGAGAGACAGTTGTGCTCGGTGACGACGGTGAGTGCGCGGTAGAAGGCGTCGGCAACGTTCGAATCGAAAAATTCGCGAACGGAAAATGGGAGAATAGTGTAATTAAAAATGTTTTACTCGTTCCTCGGGTAAAAAGAAATCTATTCTCGGTCGGCGTCTGTATGGACAACGGTTTTCGAGTGAACTTCGAGGCCAAATTTGTTGAGGTGTCGCGGGACGGTGAGATCAAAGCAACGGGACTGAAACAGTCGAACGGGCTGTGTCGCATGTTTTTCCGAAGGCCGAGGAAGAACAATGAAGCGAACATAACGGTGACAGACCTGAAGACTTGGCACGAGAGACTCGGTCATATTCACAAGCGGGCGCTTGTCGAGTTGGTGCGTCGAGACTTGGTCGAAGGGGTGACTGTGAAGGATGCTACAGAATTCTTCTGTGAAGCATGCCAGTTTGGTAAACTACACAAACTTCCGTTTCGCAAGGAGAAGAAAGCTAAGTCGAGCAAGCCAGGGGAATTTATACACAGCGACGTGTGTGGTCCGTTGTCGGTCAACTCAATAGGCGGAGCGCACTACTACGTATTGTTCAAGGACGATGCTACGGGCTTCAGGTTCGTTTACTTTATTCGTCATAAGTCTGATGTGTATGATCGTTTCGTAGAATTCGAGCGTCTGCTGAACAACAAGTTCGGACGAACGATGCAGACGTTTCGTTCCGATAATGGAACAGAGTTCTGCAACACAAGGATGCAAGAATACATGAAGGCGAGAGGAATCACGTTCGAGACGACAGCGCCATACACGCCAGAACAAAATGGCAAATCAGAGAGGGACAATCGTACTATTGTCGAAGCGGCGAGAACGATGCTTCAGGCGAAGCGGATGCCGGCTTATCTGTGGGCGGAAGCCGTAGCAACGGCGGTCTACATACTCAACAAGACTGGTGAGTCGAGGAACAAAGAGGGTCGTACGCCGTACGAACAGTGGACTGGAAGTAGGCCAGATCTCCGACACGTGAGGGTGTTCGGATCGGACGCTTACGCACACGTACCAAAGCAGAGGACGACGAAACTTGATGCTCGAGCCAAGAAGTTTGTCTTGGTGGGTTACGACAGCGGGTCGACGAATTACAGGCTGTACGATCCTGTGGCACGAACGGTATTTGTCTCCAGAAATGTCGTTTTCAACGAACAAAACACGAGTCAGGAGTCGTCTGATGCGGATATCGAGCTCGTTTTCCCGTTAACGGACGAGAGCGACGATGAAGGTGGCGACGTGAACGGCAACGGAATTGCTGCAGACGAAGCAGATGCCGAGAACGAGATAGTTGAGAACGCGACGGCAGAGGACGTCATTGTGATCGAGGACGAGGTTCAGCAGGGTCAGCAACAGGACAGAGGAACACCGAGGACGTTGCGCAATCGAGCGCTGATACATCCACCGGCGAGATACGCATTGTGCTTGGTGGAGCACAATATTCCAACGACATACGAAGAGGCAATGTCGAGTCCGGAGGCTGCTCAATGGGCGGAAGCCATTGACGATGAACTCGAGTCCCTCGAGAAAAACAAGACATGGGAGATCGTTCCAAGGGTTCCTGGAGAAAAAACGATCGACTCGAAGTGGGTATTCAAGGTTCTGCGCGATGAAGATGGCAACATGGTGAGATTCAAGGCACGTCTATGTGCCAGAGGGTTTATGCAGAGACAGGGCATAGATTACTCTGAAACTTCCTCTCCGGTGGTGAGGTATGATTCACTCCGGGTGCTCTTGGCCGTCATCACACAGTTGGATCTCGAGATTGTGCAGTTCGATGTACGCGCTGCCTTCTTGCATCGTATCCTGGACGAGGAAATTCGAATGGAGGTTCCGGTGGGACTTCACGACAACGAGGAAGCGAGACGTCGAGACGACGTGGTGTGCTTGCTCAAGAAATCGCTCTACGGGCTCAAGCAAGCACCACGTTGTTGGAACTTGAAGTTCGTAGAGTTTCTGCGACGATTCAATCTTGAGGAGACAGACGCAGACAGGTGCGTTTTCTTCGGTGTCCACGACGGACACGATGTCTACCTCGCGTTGTTTGTAGACGATGGAATCGTCGCATCAAAATCGAAAGAGACAATTAATAGTATAATCGCTGCTTTACGCGAAGCGTTCGAAATAACACTCGGGGACTGTAGCACATTTGTCGGAATGCAAATCCGCCGAGATCGAACAAACAAATCGATGTTCGTACATCAATCGGCGTACGCGAGAAAAGTCATCGAAAGGTTCGGTATGAGTAGGGCAAAAGCATGTTCAATACCGGCGGATCCTCACACGGTGTTGTATCCGGTAGAGAGCGAAGACGAAAAACTAAATGTACCGTATCGCGAGGCAGTCGGGTCATTGATGTTTCTCGCGGTAGTAACTCGTCCTGATCTCGCTTATTCGGTCAACGCGGTAAGCAAATTCTTAAATAACCAAAACAAGAGTCACTGGAATGCCGTGAAGCGCATCATATCGTACTTAATCGGGACAGTCGGCATAGGAATCGAGTATCGTGCGAGCAAATCGAAAACGAAGTTAACTGGATATTCAGACGCAGATTTTGCTAGCGATGTTGCGACACGCAGGTCCACGACAGGGTACGCGTTTTGCATTGCGGGTGGAATCGTGACTTGGTCGTCACAACGGCAAAAACTCGTGTCTCTAAGTACAACTGAATCAGAGTATGTTGCCGCAGCAACCGCGGCGAAAGAAGCTGTGTGGCTTCGCACACTGTTAAACGGTATAGGGCAACAGTGCGAGGAGCCAACTATGTTACACGTCGATAATCAGAGTGCAATACGTCTCGTTCGCAACCCCGAATTCCATAAGCGAACGAAACATATAGACAAAATATCACTACATACGCGAAAAAGTAGAGAATCGAGAAATCGACGTTGCGTTCATTCCGACTGAGCATCAGTTGGCGGACGTATTTACAAAGGCATTGCCAAAGAATCGTTTTGTTGAATTGCATTCAAAACTCGGGCTATGCATAAAACACTCAAACGGCGGAAGTGTTGAGGAGTGTTGTCCTCGTGTTTGATGCGCGCGCAACGAGAGCTTCCGAGCGAGGGCGCTGTTGGCCGGTAGAGGCTTCGTCGAGAGAGAGTCCGACCCAGTCGCGAGCGTACAGCCGTGGAGAACACACGCTTTCCGTGTCAAGTCGCGAGATATATCAAAATAAGAAAAAGACTGTTCTCTTATTCGGAAAATATATATAATACGTTATTCTATCTCTCGAATAAATCATTTATTGTTGGTCTTGAAATCCACCAATCCTTATTCACATCCTCCAATCTTATTTAAGAGCTAGAACGGCCGCCTCAACACTTTCCAGAGCTTCTTCCGTGTATTTCGGGATCTCCATGAATACCCTTTCCTCGAGTTTCCCGTTTAGGTAGGCAGTTGTGATGTCGAACTGATTCACCGTCATCCCGAACTCCGCGGCAAGTGCCAACATGCCTCTGATGGAACCGAGTCGTGCCACGGGCGCGAACGCCTTATAGAAATCAACGCCATGCCTTTGCGCGAAACCTCGCGCGACCAGACGAGCTTTCCGGCGCGCCAGCGTCTCGTCTTGCGTGTATTTATTGCGTAATACGATCCGACCGCCGATCACCTTTTGGTCCTTTGGTCTCTTCGATCGCTTCGAACCATTCGTCGTCGCACGGTCCGCGAATCGCTCGCTCCAGTGGTATATCCGCCAGGCGAGAAACCTCTTCGACGTAGTTCGTCGTGTGGTAATCCTTTCGAGGTCTCCCCCTCGAGCCGCTCCTCTCTATTCGAGGCCTCCCTCGACCTCTTTTGAGTACGGCGTTACCGTTTTCCGACTGTGTGTTCGGCTGATTAGACGGATCTTCCACGTCGTGACGGTCTGCCTCGTTCTTTACGCCGTCGCATATTTGAGGATTCGTTGGGAGAAATGTTCTCTCTATTTCCATGAATTTCTCGTCGGACTCCCCGTAGTCGTCGTTTCCTAGCGGATTTTCCGATTTTCCCGTAAACCTCACGTCTCTCGCGACGTTTATGCGCCGTTCATCCGGCAGCCAGATGTGATATCCCTTCGATTCATCTGAGTAGCCGACAAAAATGCCCTTTTTCGCGCGCGATTCGAGCTTTCCCTTTGACGGCATTCGGTTTGCGATGAAAACCTGAGATCCGAACGTTTGGAAATGACTTACATTCGGGATCCTTTCGGTCCAAATCTCGTAGGCGGTTTCTCCGTTGAGACTCCTTGAGGGGCATCGATTCCGAATATAATTGGCCGTGTTGATCGCCTCGCCCCAGTAGGACTGAGGTAGCCAGAACTCTATAAGGAGACACCTTGTCATGTCCATTAGAGTGCGATTCCGTCTCTCGGCGACACCATTTTGTTGTGGCGTGTGAGTCGTCGTTAATCTTCGCCGGATGCCGTTGGACTCGAGGAACGTATCGAAGGACTCGTTAACATACTCCCTTCCATTATCCGATTGGAGTGTTTGTATTTTGCATCTGTGGCGATTTTCCGCCGATGCCTTAAACTCTTTGAAGGCGTCGAGCACTTCGTCCTTCCGTTTGAGTAGACGAATCTCGCCCCACCTAGACTGGTCGTCTATGAATGTCACGACGAACCGCGCTCCTCCGTTCGATTCGATCCTCATCGGACCCATAACGTCGCTGTGGATTATTTCCAGCAACTTTGTGTCCTTTTTAGAACCCTTTGGAAACGGTGTTCTCGTCATTTTTCCACGGAGACAAACCTCGCAATTGATTTCCGGCTGTGAATTCCCAAGGTCCATTCCTCGCACGGCGCCGTCGCGGTCACATTCGATTAGGTCGCGAATGTTCAAATGCCCCATTTTCTGGTGCCACTCGTCTTTCGGTTTCTTCTTGCTTGCTCCATTGACGGCTTCGGCTTTCGCGGTGTATTCGCCGGCTTATTCGCGTACGTCATAAAGTCCAACGATCAGCGATCAACAGCGAGTTCCCGTTTTCGTCGGTGATCTCAGCCATCTCCTTGTTGAAGATTACTGAGCAGCCTCGATCGGTGGATTTTCCTACGGATAGCAAATTTGTACGCAATCCGTAGGAAAATTTGTGCGGCCGTCGATGTTGGCGATTATCGCGACGGGACCTTTTCCCTCGATTGGCGTAGATGCGCTTTCGCCAGCGAGCATCACTCTTCCGTCACACGGTTTAAGGGTACGTACAAATTTCGCATCGGCGTTCCCCATGTGCGTCGTACAGCCGCTGTCCAAGCACCACTGATTTCCGCTTCGAGAGATCTCCCAATCGGCGACAAGTGTGTGTTCCGTTCGCGTGTACAGGCTAATTTCATCAGCTCTATTCGCACTGTCAACGTCCTTTCTCGGCTCCGTGCAGTCGACAGCTTTGTGGCCCACTTTTCTGCAGCGATGACATCGATATCTGAAAGACGTACCTTTTGATTTGTTTTCGGCTTTTTGAACACCCTTGGATTCTTCGTCGTTTTTCCATATCGATCTTCGAGGTTTGGCCGTTTGTTTCCGCGCGAACATCGCGTTCGATTCGCCAGTGCGCATTTCGTTTTTCCTTGCGTCGTGTTCCTCGATAATCTTCACACGCAGCGCTTCGAGGTTCGGCAGCTCGTCGCGTGACTCGATAGCACTACTGAAGTTTTCAAAACTATGAGGTTGAAGTTTGCATCGTTGGAGCGCAACGAAATGAATTTTTTTATAAAATGTTTCCAACGTTTTTTTGTCTATTTACGCTGCGAAAGTTACTCAAAGGTTTTTACAAATTCTTATTAGAGACGTACGATACGAACTTGCAAAAAAAAGCCTTTGGATAATGAAGAAAATAACGAAATGAAAAAATGAACAAAAAATTCGTTGCATTCCAACGATGCAAACTTCAACGTCATTCAAAACTCGAAGGAAGACTATAGAGTAACATTACCGTTAGCAGGTCGCTGTTGATTTCGATCTCCATCTCGCTCAATTTATCGACTGTGTCGAAGAATTTTCGGAGATGCTCGCGCACGTCTTCACCGTCGACCATCTTGTGCAGAGTGAGCTGTTTTAGGAGCGTTGCCTTGCGTGCGGGACCGGTCGATTGATAAATCGATTTAAGTTTCGCCCACACTTCCCTCGACGTTTCGCATCCTTTTATTTGTTTTAGCTCTGATGGCTTGATGGACAAGACTATATCCGATTTTGCCTTTCGATCTTCCACATGCCACCTTCTTGCTGCTTCCATAGACGCCGCGTCTCCCGCGATGATTTCCGGCTTGACTTTATCACCGCTGACGTATCCCCATGCGTCATTTTTCACGAGAATGGCTCCCATTTGAATTTTCCACGTATCAAAATTTTCCTTGCTTAAAAGTTCGATTCGCACGAGACGCGACAACGCCATTTTCGCTTGCGTGTTTTTCTGTCTATTTTTTTTTAACTGGTTATCATTTTATTTCCAACTGGGCCCATAACCTGTAGAGGCGGTTCGTGGAAATCGCGAATAACACACACGTTTACGAAACGAGCTGACAAAGCTTTTTATTACTATTTAAGAGAAAATTGAATAATGTCGGAAGATGAAGGGTCTCTAGTACATCTCGATACGCGTTTCCATGCGCGAATGAAGAACTCGGGAAGAAAAACCGCGTTGGCGGGATCGGTGAGAAAAAAGGCGCTCACGAGCGTCTCGCGGCGTGAGCGAGGACTATGTCGAGTGCTGCCGCGGCGGGCACGCCGCGTACTAGGACCGCCATGGAATGGCGAATGGCGCGACCTTTGAATCGCACAACCGTGCGTCAATAATATCAAAAATATACAAGGATATTGTATGATCTTTGGAGCGTCGTAAAAAAATCTGCGTATACGGTACCCACTGGCGTTTCTTCAAAAATCATCTGAAAAAAAACCAAAAAGATTATTAAATTAGATACTATAATCTAGTACTTGTCATAGCCGATTTTGAAAATATCGATTTATGACAAAATGGCGGACGTTTGAACATAAATAGTGATATTTGGGCCAAAAATTAGTTATTATTTTGCCTATAAAACAAAAACTAAGTAACGGAAAAAAAATCCTATGACAAGTACTGGATAATGGTGTATAGAATAACCACAAAAACCTCAAGGCAATCGATTTATTGGTTTTCGAGAAATTTTGGGTACCGATTTGAAAAACGTGGTTTTGAAAAAAACGCGTTTGAAAATTTTGGAATGAATAAATCATGAAATTTGTCAACTTACATGGAATCATCGATACCAGGCCCATAGTGTAGGTCTTCTACGGTCGACGGAATGTTCATAGCTTCTAAATTTTGTTGTCGGCGCCGTATTCGACCTTCTTTTGTCTGTTCTTGCGCTTGCAGCTCGGCTTTCGCTATGCAAGTTTCGTCTTCTTGCGCAGCGTACAAGTGCGCTCCTGATCCAACCGATATCCCTAACACGTTCGTAACTTCCAATAATGAGGTGACACCATTGTTGAACGTGCATGTTGCAAGAAATACAGCAATGTTAACGATTTTGGCCCCGCTGTTCATCGTTTTTGGAGCTATCTTCCAAATAAGTTGGTTGAAGCTCTCGTTGCAGTTTTGGGTATATCCGCCAACACAGCGTTCTAAAAATTTGTCATTGCTGAGGTCTTCGTATATTGGTTTGATGATATCTAACACCATTTTTGGCAATGCAGAATAATCGTGACGGAAATTTTTCAGTTCTTTTTTAGCTTTCGCTTGTTGCCACTTGCACCACGATTCGGGGCCTTCGGTACAGAAATGATGTTAAGGCTTGCTGTCTGTTGAGCCGTAATGGTAGAATGTTGCCCATATTGCTTTTTTCATGTCATCCTTGGATGTACAGTTCCTGCGAATAGCTAAACCATAGTAAATGCTCAGTTTATCTATAAGCTTTGCCGTCAATTTGTTTTTGCCGCCGATTCCACGATTGTTTTTCTTGCATCCGCGAAGACGGGGTCCCATTCGCTTTTGAAATAGGTCTAGACACGCTTTGTTCGAAGGGTCGCTTGCCGCTACCTGCCTGTCGGCTCGGCGCCGCAAAACACGTTTCACTTTCTCGGCTGTAACTGGCTTATTTATCGAAATATTAACTTGCCGTTTTCACCAGATATTCTGGAGACCTCAAACTTCAAGAAAATGCAAAAAAACAATCGATTTTTTTCGACCATCTAGGTGTATATCTCCCCTTAAGTTTTTAGTTACAATTTTTGAGTGGTACACTTCATGTCGACAAAGACATATTTCCTAAAATGATCCGTTTTCAATTCGTTCTCAAATACTATTTAAGTTTGTAACGACTGATTTGGTATAGTACGTTAGTTACGTTCAAAGAATTTGCTTTCAAATAAAATATGAAAAGATGGAGCCACTGAATTCGGAAGTAAGGGGAGAAGGGGTGGTAGAAGCGCGATCGACGGGCAAGACTCCCGATCGATGAGTAGTCGTTGACTGGCCGTCGCCAATTAGGCACGTTAATCACACCATCTACGCCACAAAAGGATTATCGAGCCGGTCATCGATTCAACGCGTGCATCTCCATCTGCAATCCTACGCCACGGATACTCGGGAGAGAAAAGCCGCAAACAACTGTCGGCATACCATCAATATCACGAAGAAAGGAATCCACACGACTAAATAAAAACATAAAGGCACGCAGTCGCCAAAGTTATACATTCGCTCAACATCATAGACTCGTCCAACCATCGAGCGTCTCGGCGGGAAATCGACGCGTCCGATCGTCGTTTCTATTCCCTAACCCGTCAGCCGGACGGCGGTTGTGAGTAAAAAGCAAAAGAACACATTCCTTCGACAAAAAGTGTGAGTACGTTCGAACATTTAAATATAAATCTTCATGAGGGTATTGTGTGCTCGATATGGAATTAATGAACAATGGTGATAATTAGTCGCGACGAATCGGAGATCAATGTCGTTCGATATCACGTTAATTTATTGAATGTTTAGGTCTGCGAGCCATAACTCGCCCTTGTCATTACGAAATTATATTGTTTGAACGTTTAGGTCCGCGAGCCGTAAATCGCCCAAATTATCGTGTAATTATGTTGTTATGAATGTTGAGCTCCGCGAGCCGTAAATCGCATATGCGACTCCAATATATGGCAATACGAATGTGAGATTGGCTTGTTCGTAGGCCCGGGTTGCTTTTGAATAACGATTGATTAATATATAAGATTATAACAAGGAGTGTGGTCTATATATAAAAAAAGAAAATAAAGTATTGATCAACAGAAGGAATCATTACAAGTTCGAAGATCATTTCACTTGAACAATTGATTTCATGTTAAGGGCCATATTGGCTAAGCTCACGAGCACTTTCGGACTGCAGGTGTCAGTATATTACCATCGGACCGACGGGAGCCTCAAATCATCTATATTTTCCCCCTGTGCGAACTCTCCGAATCAGAAGAATGTTACCCTTCTTATATTTTCGTATATTCAAGCTTGATCAATGAAAACGCGGTATAACAAAAGGAGAAGCCTCGAGTTATTATTATATACGCATATATGTAAAACGCTACGTGCCAGAGAGTTGGGAGTTCGCCATCGCTTCCGAAGAGGAACACACGGTGTGACGCGAAAAAACCCTCGGAGTTTAACGTTTCGATACGATAAAGAGTGAAAACCTGACATTCGGAGTTTCTCTTACGGTCAATGCGCCTGATTCTTTTAGAGACCACGCATCCTATTAACTCGATACCATCTCTCGCCATTTTTCACCTTACATACTCTCATTAACCTTTCACCATCTTTCCTAACCTCTCTCTAACCGTTGATTCCTTCACGCTCGCCTGTCTCTCCTTCGGGTGAGACATGGCCGACTCTTTTAAAGCTCAGGGCGAGGACCCTATGGACGAATACTCTGACTCTGATTCCTATCATTCACCTAACCTACAAAAACAAGTCGAGGACCTGCACAACGAATCATTTCCGGATTCACGGAAACGCCCGCATGAGCCGACCGATGACCTGACAGGAAAAAAAAACGCCAAGCCGAAACGCCTCGAGCCCGATGCAGAGTCCCGGAAGAATAATAATTTAACGCAAGCGTGTTCAGCGCAAGCTGCCGGAGCATCCTCCGTCCGGGATCATCTTCGAGCAAATAAGTACGGAGCTAAGAGTTCCGGCCCTTTTGTTGTCCTGATCCAAGATAAGTCAATCGACCCTAAATCACCTCGACTGAACGCAACTAAGGTAGGCAGAATCCTCCTCAGCGTGCTCTCCAAACAGCAAATATTGGACGTCTTCAACTCCGGCCGACAACAATGCTCAGTCGTATTTTCAAGCGCTCAGGCAGCTAACAGCATCCTCTCGCACTCCATAATCACATCCGCAAACCTGGTTGCCTTTATCCCAGACTCCTTCATAAACTGCGAGGGTCTCATCCGGGGTGTCCCCCTGGACATCTCGAGGGAGGAGCTCCTCGAAAACATCGACTGTTCCGTCTCAGTCATAGATGCTCGTAGGCAAAACCGCAAAGTCACCGTCAACAACGAATCCAAGCTTCTCCCTACTCAATCCTTCTACCTGAAATTCGAGGGCCGCTCTCGCCCCGATCACGTCTCACTCTTTCAGGCGCGTCATGCGGTGGATCCGTGGCATTCTCCTGTGAAGATTTGCTTCTCATGCTTTCAGTTCAACCACGTCTCTCAACAGTGCAAGAGCCGCCCAAAATGCATTCGCTGCGGCTGCAGGAGGCATGAGGGAGATGAAGAGTGCCCGAACAAGGACGGTCCGCCTTCCTGCGCCAATTGTAAAGGAAATCATCTTCCTATCAGCAGGCAATGTCCTGCCTTCCTCCATCAAAAAAATATAAAAATAACGGCGGCAGAGAGAGGCATCCCCTTGTTCGAGGCCAGACAGCTCCTTGGAGGCCGATCCACCGCGTCTCGCGAGCCGGTTATACGTCCTTCTGCGCACTTCCCGCCTCTCTCCTCGGCACACTCTCTCGCCCCACCTTCGCCGACTCATCTCAAGCAACCACTGATTTCATACGGTGAAGTCGCTTCACGCCCACCTCAAACGCTGCAACACCCCCCATCCGCCGCATCCCCCGAACCGACATCTAATGCAAACGTTGCTTCGCTTCGCGCGACCCCTCAACGAAAAATGCTCAAGAATCTGAACGTCGCTCATCAATCGACGATTGCCACACGCACAGCTCACAACAACCTTCTCAAGGCTCCAAACGGACGCCTTGACCCCTTCTCTCAAAACGGATTCGCCCTTCAACAAAACGCCAAACACCCCCCCCCATCCGGATCCAACTCCCGGGCCATCCCACCCTTCTTCCGCACGATTCGAGCCCTCTCAGACGGGGCAAAACAACGACTTAATCTCTACCCTTGTAAACATTATCACGCAACAGCTCATCCCGACCCTGATTTCTCTTGGCTTAACGGATACGGTATCTCCCTTCTTCGCAACACTCCTTAGCTCTCTCGCTTCCCTTTCTCCGCAAGCTCAACATGGCTCCCAATAAAAAGCTAAAAATCTTGCAATGGAACTGCCGTAGTCTTCTCAATAAAATCGGTCTCTTACTGAACATCGCCCATTCATATGACATCATTATTCTATGTGAAACTTGGCTCACCGACTCTTCTATCCCCAAACTTAAGGGTTTTCACCTTCTCACCAAAAACAGATCTAACCAAAGAGGCGGCGGCCTGGCCATCGCCCTTAAAAAAGACATTCCTTTTAAACAAATCAATAATACTCTCAACATTACGGACCAACTAGACACCCTAGCGATCTCTATCTCGACCTCTCTGGGACAGCTCACCATTGTATCTCTCTACCGCGCCCCAAATGCTCGCACAAGCACCAATGTATGGCAAAACCTCTTCGATTCCCTCCCTCCCAATGGGGACGTCCTTCTCGCTGGCGACTTCAACTGCCATCACACCGCGTGGGGTTGTGCAGCTAACAGCCCTTCCGGCTCCTCCCTATTACACTCGCTTATCGACAATAACGTCTCTCTGCTTACCAATGGATCTCTCACCACAAATCCTTCTAATCTCAACAACGCCGCGTCAGCTATCGACCTCTCCCTAGTCTCCCCCAACCTGCTCCCCTTCTGCGAATGGCAAGTCGAAGAAGACTGTCTCCTCAGCGACCACCTTCCTATCACCATCACAATCGGTATCTCTTTACCGGCCATCAAATTCTCCTCTCACCGCTACCCTTTAAAGAAAATCGATTGGTCCCTATTTAAGGAATCCCTGAACTCGGTGGCTCCCACTATTGCCGACCCTTCTCCATTAATTCAATACAATAAAATAACTCAAGCCATTAATGATTCCGTTCTCCACTCTTGTTCGAGCTTACCATCAGCTGATAGAGCTCCCACATTCAAGTCCCGACCCGCCATATGGTGGAATTCGGAATGTGACGCCGCCAACGCCGCATGCAAACAGGCCTGGGCCTCCTTCAGGCGCCTAGGTAACTTGGAAAACCTCATTCAAGCGAAAAAATTAGATGCCATAGCCAAAAAAACTTTTAAAAAAGCTAAGAAAAACTCGTGGACAGAATTCACTCAAACTATTGATTTTCGCATTCCAGATAACAAAGTCTGGGCTAAAGTTAAGAGCCTCCGAAACAGGAACCTTTTCGATCCCAATTCCGTCCCTTCCAACATCACGGCCCAAGAACAAATTCTGTCCCTCATGCCTTCTATCTGTCAACCCTCTTGTTTCTATCCCAACTTCCCGACAGAGGATACCCCTTTTCTAGAAAACCCAATTCTCGATTCCCCCTTCTCGCTTAAAGAACTCGATTCAGCAATTTCAATGTGTAACACCAATTCAGCTCCAGGCTTAGACAAAATCGATTTCCATATCATCTCCAAATGGCCCCGCTCTTTTCTCGTAATTATTCTCGATACCTTCAACAACCTCTTTCAATCTCATCTGTTTCCAGAATCATGGCATGACTTCCTCGTTTTCTTCATTCCCAAATCTACACCCGGGAAATTCCGTCCCATCTCCCTAGCCTCTTGCTTTCTCAAGCTTATGGAAAGACTTCTCCATTCTCGTCTTATACAATGGCTAGAGAGCAACCTCTTGCTATCCTCATCGCAATTTGGATTTCGTAAATCTAAATCCTGTCTCGACAATCTCTCCATTCTCACAACCGAGATCTACAAAAGTTTCTCGACCCGCAGCTTTACGGCATGTATTTTTTTGGACGTGTCCAATGCCTTTGACAATGTCGACCCGGGTATTCTAACCGACTACCTCAAACACATCGGCCTCCCACAGTCCTACTGTAGATTCATCTACAAGCTCATTTCTTCTCGTTCCCTCCACTTTAAGGTGGCTGGCGTTATTCACGGTCCCTTCCAAACCCTCAAAGGTGTTCCTCAAGGCTGCATTCTAAGCCCTTTGCTATATATTCTATATACAAACCAATTAGAACAACACCTTCACCCGCAAAGCTCCTGCCTTCAATTTGCCGATGACATAGCCATTTTCTGTACATCTCGTCAGCTTGTCAACTGCACCTCTTCTCTACAAACCTCACTGGACCAAGTCTCAGGATACTTGAACTCGAGAGGTCTCTCAATCGAACCATCCAAATCTAAATTAGTAGTTTTCTCACGCAACAAATTCGACCCTCTTCAACCCTCTGTTACGATAGATTCTTCTCCGGTATCAGGCTGCCTTCAAGCCAAATTCCTCGGACTTATCCTTGACAACCACCTATCATGGAACCCACACTTTAACCAACTCATCTCAAAATGCAATAACCTATTAAACATTATTAAATGCCTTCGCGCCACCTGGTGGGGCGCTGATCCTTCTTCCCTCGTCCACATCTACAGAGCTCTCATACGCAGCATAATTGAATACGGTTCGTTGGTTATACCTTTCAAACATCACCCTTCACTTAACAAAATAGAAATAATCCAGCGTAAAGCCTTGAGACTCGCCCTCGGCCTTCGCACCTCTACCCCAAACAACGTGGTTCTCGCGGAAGCGCGCGAACCTCTTCTTCTTTCTCGTATTCAATTTCTCAGTGACAAATTTATTCTCAAAACTTTTTCATCCTCGGATCACCCTCTTCTTACCTCTTTACCTACACTCTCACTTTCACTCATATCCTCTAACACTCACCAGACACTTTTCCAGATTCCCTTGCTCAAAGCCTACAACAATCTCGTTCGCCACAAAGGCCTCATAGAACCCCATCCTTTTCCTCCATGCTACGACATCTCTCCATCCATTGATTTATCTGACCTTTCGATTGATATTAAAACAGGTTTCCTGATACAAGCATCGGCTGACCCCAAATCTGAATTCCTAGCACATTTCAATAACGCGAACGGGACCCCATTCTTCTTCACAGACGGCTCTAAATCTGACCCAGGCACCTACGTTGGTCTGGCAGTCTACTGTCCCTCCCTCTCCATATCCCTTAAATACCGGATATCGTCTTTTGCCTCAATCTTCTCAGCCGAAGCTCTCGCTATTCTCCACACTATTAAATTAATTATGGCCAACAACATTCCTATTGCATTCGTATTCACGGACTCTCTCAGTTGTCTTCAATCTCTCCGCTCCTTCTCGACTTCGCGAACGTGTTGCCCATTCACCATCGGCATCCTCAAAGCCCTTCTCGAAGCAATTAATCAGAACATACACATCAACCTAGTTTGGATCCCAGGCCATCACGGAATTCCGGGCAACGAAGTCGCGGATTCCCTTGCAAAATCAGCCATTTCGGTCGGCGAAACTTTTTCCACCTCTCTCCCGCCCTCAGATCTTTTCCCTAGTGCACGGAAAAAGTGCCTTGACTCTTCTGACCGTCGTCTACGATTCGAGGGCACCTACAAGGGCACCCCCTACTTCCAAAATTACTACACAGCCTCTTCTAAAACGTGGTTTACTAAATTCAAACGTCTGAACCGAAAATCTATCGTAACACTCTCCAGAATGCGTTCGAATCATTACAGCCTTCAAGCCAGCCTATTTAGGAAACATCTCTCTCAGTCTTCGGCCTGCTCATGCGGTTACGAATCACAGGACTTGAACCACGTTTTCTGGGCCTGCCCTGAGCATCACCTACATCGTTCTATCCTCATTCATTCTCTAGCCGAAGCAAACATTTTTCCTCCATTCAATATTGAATCTCTAGTAGCAACCCCCAGCTCGCGAATTATCACTGCCATCATGAAATTCATTAACTCTACAAAAATGTCCATATGATTTCACATCACCCGCATTTAACTTATGCCAGTTCACGCCCCGGCGCATGTCGCCACCTCATAGTTTAAAATGGTTGGCATGACGCGCGCGCTTCCCGCTCAGCCACGGCTACCACGGCGGGTGGCGCGCGCGTCGGGCTTGCAGGCCCGTTTCTATAATACGTTTCAGATTTACACATCGCTACTTCGCCATCATCTACTCGCAATTTACATGGCCGTATGGTGAAATCGCTCTAGAGCGTAGACCGGAGCCAGCCCAAAGGAAACAAAGAAGAAAGAAAGAAGCTACGTGCCAAAAGTATTATTATTAAATTCATATTATTATTCGTGAATCCTAGTGAGAACGGTGTATTTATTTATTCAACTCAACAGGTAATGGGCCCAGAATCACCGCACGATAATTATTTTTCGGATCTGTGTGCCGAACAGTGAAAAATAAACACACGAGATTTTTTGAGGTTATTTCCACGCCGCGCCCAAGTGAAAAATAATAACCGTAGCCATGGAGAGTGAACTCGCGCGTGTTACAAACCTGAAAAACATAGAGAACTGGAGCATCTGGAAATTCCAGGTGCGAGTGATATTGAATGCGTCTGGTGCGTGGGACGTCGCGAACGGTGCAAGTGCAATTCCCCAAGATTTGGCCGCACAGGCGACGGCAGACGAGCGAACACAGCACGAAAAAAGTGTCGAAGCATGGCGAAAGAGAGACGGGATGGCACAAAAGATAATCGCCATGACGATTGGCCCCCAACCTACCCTGCATATCATCAACTGCGAAACAGCGAAGGAAATGTGGACACGCTTAACGAGCTCCTACGAACAAAAATCCGAAGCGAGCATCCACATGCGTCAACAGAAATGGTATACCACGGAAAAGGCGAGCTCGGACAAGATAGCCACTCACATTGCTAAACTCGAGGATTTGGCACATCGCCTCAGGCTTATGGGTGAGGAAATATCCGACTCGATGATAATGACCAAGATTTTGCTTACTCTTCCCGCCAGCTACAAATATTTCATCAGCGCATGGGAATCTGACCCTGCGGCAGAGCGCACATTGGTAAATCTCACTTTGAGACTGCTGATGAAGGAAACTCGAAACTCCTCGCAGAACGAGCGTGACGCAAACGCCTTAGCTTCGAGGTCTCAACGAGGGAAAGGGCGATATAGTCGAAGCAGCGGAGACAAAAAGGACTCTGAAAAAACAGGCAAGTGTTTCAAATGTCAACGGCCTGGTCATTGGGCGAGAGAGTGCACCGAGAAGAAACACAGCGGTAGCGGAGAAGGCCCCGGAAAGTCTTGCGGTATAGGCTTCGTGAGCGAGGCTATCGCCATGGCTCACAACAAGGAAGACAGCGAGGGTATATGGTACCTTGGCTCCGGCGCAAGCGACCACATGGCCAACCGGCTTGATTGGTTCATCACCTACGAGGCTTTCGATCAAGAAATGCTTGTGCGCGTAGGCGACGGAGCCCACATCGAGGCTCAAGGAAAAGGAAACATAAACGTCTTCACATTTGATGGCTCAAAATGGAGCGAAAACGACCTGTCAAATGTTTTATATGTGCCTAAGCTACAGTATAACCTCTTCTCAGCGGGAGCGGCCATGGACAAAGGTATGGAGATGCGGTCGAACAACACGACCTGCGAGCGGCTCAAGAATGGGCGCATCGTCGCAGTGGGAGAGCGTCGAAGAAAACTCTTCGTCATGAAGTTCCGGATAATTTCACCGGTAGAGGACAACGAGCCGTCGGAGACTGCACACGCCAATGTGGCGAACACACATTCGCTGAAAATATGGCACGAAAGGTTAGCACACCAGAATTACCGGCAAGTCAACAGCATCCTTAACCAGTTTCAGATAAAAACGAGAGATTCGAGCGAGAGATTCTGCGAGGAATGCGCTATAGGGAAAACGCATAGACTCCCCTTTCCGCCAAGCACGACGAAAATGAGCGAGATCGGAGAAGTCGTTCACGCTGACATCTGTGGCCCAATGCAGGAAAAGTCCGACGGAGGCGCTCGATATTTTTTGCTTCTAAAAGATGATTATTCACATTATAGGAGCATATAGTCGCCGAGAAAACGGAGGTAAAACGTTGCCTCGAGAACTTTTGCAGAAAAGCCGAAAAAAAATGTCCAAGAGGCGTTCGAATTTTACGCACAGATAATGGCCTCGAATTTATCAATCGCGAAGTCGAAGAGATAACACACCGTTACGGTATCACTCACCAGAGGACAGTCGCCTACAGCCCCGAGCAAAATGGCTCGGCTGAACGAGAAAATCGTACCATCGTTGAGGCCGCCCGAACAATCCTCCACGCGACGAAGCTCGACAAACGTTTCTGGGCAGAAGCCGTGAACACGGCCACATACGTACTAAATAGGTCAGGAACAAGCAGTGTCAAAGACACGACGCCTTTTGAGCTCTGGCACGGAAGAAAACCGAACATTACGCACCTACGCATATTCGGAGAAAAAGTATTCTCTCACATTCCGAAAGAAAAGAGACGGAAGTGGGACGACAAGGCGGAACGCGGAATCCTCGTAGGATACGATGAGGACACGAAGGGATATCGCATCTGGTACCCAGGGGAAGAGAGAGTCAAAACAGCTCGGGACGTTGTTTTCACGGGAAAATTGGAGCCCCGAGACGAAGAGACCGACGAGAACAAGGACGAAACATGGATCGACACACGGGAGGACGTGGCCACGGACGTTGACGAACCTGAAAGAGAAATCATAAGAGAGCCCGACCAACGCGTAAATAACGAGATCGAAAACGAAATCGAAAACGCAATCGAAAATCGTGCGCAAGAACCCCCAGCGGAACAAGAAAGAGGAAGGACTCTTCGAGACCGAGCAAACTTGAGGCCGCCTGCCAGATACGATGACTTCCTGAGCATAGACGACGTGTTCTTCGCCGAAGGTCAAGAGCCTTTGACGTACAGTGAAGCCATCGACAGCAACGATTCGGCAGAGTGGAGAGCCGCAATGAACGAGAAGATCGAGTCCCTACGTCGCAATGACGTATGGAACCTCGTCGAACTTCCAAACAACCGTCAAATAATCGACAGCAAATGGTCGTTCAAAAGGAAGCGGGATGAAAAAGGAAATGTAAACAGGTTCAAGGCCAGACTCGTGGCGCGCGGCTTCCGGCAGACATACGGCGTCGATTACCAGGAAACGTTCAGCCCCGTCGTGCGTTTCAATTCGCTCCGTATAGTTCTCGCGACCGCCGCAAGAGAAAAATTGAAGATGAAGCAGTTCGACGTGAAAACCGCGTTCCTATATGGAAAAATTGACGAGACAATTTATATGCGACAGCCCGAAGGGTACACGGACGGAACGGATAAGGTCTGCAAGCTCAATCGTAGCCTCTGCGGATTGAAACAATCATCTCGTTGCTGGAATCGGCGATTCACGGATTTTCTCAAAGCAAACATCGCAGACCTCAAAGCAAACATTGCAGATACGTGCTTGTTCACCGGCAATCGAGACGGCAAGAAACTGATCCTAGCAATCTACATCGACGACGGACTCGTCGTGGCCGAAGACCAAAATACAATTGACGAATTGCTCTGCGAACTGCGAAAGGAATTCGAAATCACCGACAGCGAGGCTAATCTCTTCCTGGGGATGCAGATTCGACGAGAGCTCGACGGATCAGTGTTCTTGCACCAGGAGGCATATACTCAGCGAGTAATCGAACGTTTCCGGATGACTGACGCTAACGCAGTAGCTATACCGGCCGACCCACACTCCGAACCATGCGTACAAGCACACGCGACAAACGAGACCGAAAGAACGGAGGCACCGTACCGCGAGGTCATAGGCAGCCTTATGTATCTGTCTGTCGCCACGCGACCAGATATCACCTACGCGGTAAATCGATCGAGTCGATACATGGAGAACCCTACAAAAATTCACTGGAACGGGGTAAAAAGGATATTGAAATACCTAAAGGGGACTGCCGACCGAGGACTTCGTTTTAAGGTCAACGACGACAGAAAATTAAGGGCGTATAGTGACTCGGACTACGCCGGAGATCTTGAGACCCGAAGATCAACCACGGGTTACGTCATCAAGCTCGGAAACAGCGTGATTTCTTGGAACTCACAGCGACAGCAACGTGTAGCCCTTTCGACTACCGATGCGGAATACATGGCCGCGTGCCGTACAGTAAAAGAAATCGTCTGGCTCAAGAAATTGCTACACGACGTACCAGGCCCTGATATCGATACTACATTGTTCCTTGACAACCAGAGCGCGATCCAACTGATAAGGAACCCCGTCTACCACAAACGGACGAAACATATAGAGGTACGTTATCACTATATTCGAGAACGATTCGAGGCTGGAGAATTTGTACTCGAATACGTCACGTCTGACGAACAGAAAGCTGACATCTTTACAAAGCCTCTCTCGAGGCAAATATTTCAAAAACATCGAGACGATGTATGCTCTGAACCACGGACCTGAAATTTAGAGAAGAAAAAGGCGAAGAAGATGTGCTGAGCCAAAGTGGGAGTGTTAAGGGCCATATTGGCTAAGCACACGAGCACTTTCGGACTGCAGGTGTCGGTATATTATCATCGGACCGACGGGAGCCTTAAATCATCTATATTTTCCCCCTGTGCGAACTCTCCGAATCAGAAGAATGTTACCCTTCTTATATTTTCGTATATTCAAGCTTGATCAATGAAAACGCGGCATAACAAAAGGAGGAGCCTTGAGTTATTATTATATACGCATATATGTAAAACGCTACGTGCCAAAAGTATTATTATTAAATCCATATTATTATTCGTGAATCCTAGTGAGAACGGGGTATTTATTTATTCAACTCAACATTTCACTCATTGTTTGACGTTCATGTCATGTTTTCTTTCATTTTTAATCCTGATTGTTTCCATTTGTAATATTTTTTGAACGAATATTGGATTCTTATATACAGGGTGGATCAATAACTATTAGCACCTTGGATATCTTCGAAACTATAAGGTTCACAGAAATATTTTTGCTGAAATGAAATTGCACAGTACGAAAGGGGCCATCCGATAGCGATAATAGTTTTTTTGCAGGTGGAGGTGCTTCGGACATTTGAAGGTCAACTCCATTTTTTTTAATGGATCGGTATGTTTTTTTTTCTGTATCATGAAAGAGGAGCTTAAAACGAGTTCAACGACCTATAACATAAGGTCATTGAAGGTCATAGAAAGTACAGAAAGGCGATAATACTTACAGTTTCGGTAGTAAATAAAATTAATACGTTTATAGTAAGTGTTCAAAATGACGACCATCAGTATCAATACAACATTGGATTCTTTTTTCGATTGATTGACTTGCAAGTTTTACAGCATCAGAACTTATTGATGCACAGGCTGTAATAATTCTTTGTTGCATGTCGTCAAGTGTAGTTGGTACTTCTTTGTACACTTTATCTTTCAATGTTCCCCATGGAAAGAAGTCTAAAGGTGTTAGGTCTGGGGAACGAGCTGGCCACGATATTGGACCGCCGCGTCCAATCCAACGATTTCGAAATTTTTCGTCGAGTTGTCTTCGTGCAATCAATGAATAATGTGCTGGACATACGTCATGTTGATACCACATGGTTTGTCGTGCAAGTAAAGACAACTCTTCGAGCAAAAGACCCAATGTATCTTTGATAAAATTACTGTAGATGTTGCCATTCAAATTTCCATTGATAAAAGAAGGACCAATCATTTTAACATCTATAACAAACACTTACTATAAACGTAGTAATTTTATCTACTACCGAAACTGTAAGTATTATCACCTTTCTGTACTTTCTATGACCCTCAATGGCCTTATGTTATAGGTCGTTGAACTCGTTTTAAGCTCCTCTTTCACAATTTTTTCCATTGAACGAACTGAACTCTCATGCGTATGCGCCCACCACTAGCTAATTTTAAGCCATCGCCTATAACAATCAGTGCCACGAAATGGCGGTTTCGGGTACGCTTTGGATCCTCGATTTTGTGATCACTTTCCTAAAGGCCCCTCTACACTACTCGCGAAGTTAATCGAAGTTGAGCGAGGACGAGAGTGTAGAGAGGCACTTCGTGCTTCTTCGCCTCGCTCTGCTTCGCTTCGGGTGACTTCCGATCGGTATCGGTATTTTGGGCCGAGTCAAAGGGTCAAAGTCGCGAGCACGAGTTCTCGCGAAGTTACGCGAGTAGTGTGGTGACGCTCCTCGTACTCGGCTAGCTTCGGCGAGTACTCCGGCGAGGAACTTCGAACGAGTAGTGAAGAGGGGCCTTATTAATACACAGTTCGGGCTCCTTTATGTATTCTCCATGCACTGGTATATCAGATCGCCAAATGGGAAGTGATTTTTTCCAAAGAATGGGAGTTTTTACTTGAGTATATTCGTAGGAGCAATGAGCAATTGTTGAAAGCGCGCTTGCCTTGGCCAGATTTTCCACAATTTCTCTGTCCTCTTCCAAATGCGAGTCAAATAACGAAATAAAGAACACAGGGAAGTGAAAGGCATGTAAAAAACCTGAAGGGTCACGAGGGAATAACGCAAATAAATATTTTCAAAACATACCTTTAATATGTATAAACTTACTTGGGCGATAATCCGACCTTCCGAATCACGTTTTAACCATTCTTTGAGAAAATATTTTTTCTCAAAATGTTCTTTACACACGGAGTGTGAATGCTTCAAGTAAACACCCGGAATCGCCACTTGCCATTTTTTATATTGTTCAATGTTTTTTGGCATTGTAAAAAGCGAGCACTTCTCCTTCACCGTTTTGTATCCTGTTTTGCACTTCGGTACCGCACATCCTCTACCCATGTTGACGATATGGATGATCAACATGATCGTAGGAGAAAACTACGAGCAAACATGTGAATATTTGTCCCTGTAGTACTGAGGTTATGTCACGCACCGGGCCTCAACCTACCGATCTATAGGAGCAACGCGCAGTGGCATTCAGGCGAATTAAAAACTTGCTCAATAAGGGTATGAATTCCTCAAGACGGAAATTCGCCTTCGTTTCCAGACCTGTATATAAGACCGTGGTGTATCCGAACGGAAGTTTGGTGAAATTTGTATAGCGAATCTTGAGAAAATTAAAAAGGAAAAAAGACGAATAGTTTCGCGGTGGACATTTATTAACGATAAAGTGCGGCTGGTGCCGAGGTGCAGATTTCGTGATTGTATGAACTCTGTGACCTTTTTAAAGAACAATGTGAACACCATAACCTCACTTTCGGGCGTGCCCGCACGTGCTTCAGGAGTTCACTCCTGTAGCCGGCTTATGAACAGTGGGGAAAATTGTGACGAGGACACTTTCGTCGGTAATGAATACACGGAATTCCCCAATGTTGTTAAAGCAGACAGTCCGAAGTTTCCGAAAATTTCTCGACAATAGAAAGAGAAAATGTGCGATGAAGCTGTCTACTCGCAAGGACGACGCCGATATGGAGGACGTGGAAATGCCCGAGTATAATGGACAAGAATGCAAGAACAGCGGGAAGAAAAGATCAAAAGGACTAGACAATGCATCGATGACGAGTCAGAACAAGAAAAAAGGCACTGATATCGTCTGCGAGAGTACCGATGACATGGCATCAAGTGTCGGAAAAAGGGGGAAGACAGATACTAAGCCATTAAGGAGTGAAGAAGAAGGAGGTTCTGTATCATTCGATACGGAAAAGGTACGTTATCAAAAAATACAGTCTTATGGGAAAATGTATAAGGCGCCATACACCATTCATGTTCGCTTATGCATACAAGACAAGCCTACTAAGGCTGAATCGATTCTACGCGTTTCGCAAAAATTGGACAAAATCAATGTCAAGTTTGACCGAATCAAGCAGTACTGCCGGAACGAGTGGATTTTATACCTCTCCTTCCGCGACGAGGCGAACAGATTTCTGACTAACCAATATCTAGCTCAGCAGGGTTTAAAAACGTATATCCCTTGGTATGCTCGAGCCCGTAAGACCAAGATTTGGGGCATCCCAACGGACATCTCGATATCAGACCTTCGTGGGGGTATCATGAAGGACAACGCTGGTATCACGATCGGTCGAATTTTTCGGCTGCGAAAACGCTCATACGTGGACAATCATTTGACGTGGGTCGACGGAGAGTCCCTATGCGTTGAGTTTCTTGGTCAAAATCTTCCGGACTATGTGTATATCTGGCACACACGTGTATAGGTTCCTCCCTATGTCGAACCTGTGAAAATATGCTACAACTGCGGAGAACACGGCCATATACGCAAGAACTGTTCCAAAATAGGACGCTGCCTCCAATGTGGGGAAGAATCGCACGTAGAAACCTATAAGTTAACATAATGAAACTTTATGTTCAACAACGTGTGCGTGTGTTGCTGCGAAAAAAAGTATTAGTGATAATTTAAGTTCTGTGTTGCTGTGAGATGCCTAAGGCGTGCGCCGTACGCAAATGCAGAACGGGGTATAGAGAGGTCTGTGAACTGGGAACCCCACTTCTCTAAAATAAAAAAATAAAAATTGTTTTCTATATTATTAGGGATGTAGTTAAATGTAGTAGGACTCATTTTATTTGTGGTTTGCCAATAAGATAAGTTTCGACACTAATTTCATTGTCGCCATGAGGAAATTTGCATTCGGTGACCTTGGATCGGCCAAAATATTGTTCCATTTGAAACTGCATTGAATGTAGTTAATTGTAGTGAAATTAATATTTCAGTCGGTTCGTTCTACATAGGAGAAACTAATACCCGAATTGGTTAGTTTCCGTAGAAATTTTGACTAATTTTTTTTTAACCTGCAATTTATTGACGTTAACAATGACTACATCCAATGTACCAGTATGGACGAACAAAAAAAATCCAGGATCAAATTCCATAGAATGTGTAATACGAAGGATCAGGTAGCGGAACCTCCCAAAAATGTTGTGCAAATACAATAACATCTACACAGTCAATCTAGCGGTAACTACATTCTTTGAAAAATATTGTAGTATAGATTATTTACAAGTATTCAAGTAATTGTGATTTTGTTATATTTTTTATTCAACTTTGAAATTTTGTTCCTACCGGAAGAATGTCACTTCTCTAAATAAAAAAAAAAAACTCAGGTTCCCACACTTATTAGAAATGTATTTTAATGCAGTAAACGCGTTTATTTGTAGTTGGCCCATAAGATGAGATCCGATCAAATCATTTTTAACAAACTAGAATTGTATGAACGGAAGATTAGCTGGAACAATATTTCAAATTTTGAAATTCTATTCATACATTTCTAGACATAATAAGTGTGACAATAAAAAAAAACGCAAAAATCGATAATTAAAAAACACGTAGGGCCTAAGAGGATTTCATTGACGGCTAATAAATAAGAAATGATATTATACATACAGGTGGTAAGTGTAAAGGCAACGTATGAAAAATACAAGAGACTAAGTATCCTGGAGGATCTGAGTCCAAGATCTCTTTTTCGTTTTTTTTTGCTAAACACTGCATTTGTTATGTAGGCATCTAGTACTTCAACATCCGTATACATCACGGACGCCTTTATGTCTGAACTGGACAGATTTTCAATACAAACGCTGATTTATGTATTCTCGAGCATTCGGTTTTATCTGGTTTTGCTATAATTGGGTACAAGAATCAATACATGAGAATAGGAGACCAATACGTGGGAAAAAAAGATGTCAATTATGAGAAGGAAACTATAGTGTTTCGATATGGTTTCACAAAGGGTACAACACTCGGTCAAGTACCTTCTGTGTCCAGAGCACTGACTAGAATATTAATTTCACTACAATTAACGGCATTAAATGTGGTTACACATGGAACTGTGTTTCAGGTGGTTATGGGTCGCTCAATGCGAATTTCATCCCTTTAAAAATGGATCGAGGGCTGAATTTCCGCGTAATTCCGAACTACAAATATAATGAGGTCCATCCCACAAAACTACATCACCACCGATGAAGGAAACACGTGTTATTCATTTAATTCAGGGAAAGCTTAAAAAGGGGGCGGTCCCCTGTGCGCAGGAAACTCTTGCCTGCCTGATCACCACCCGTCGTATACCACTTCCATAAAAAACGTAATCCATAATTTATTTTCTTCCTCCGAATTCGCTACATCAAATGTAGTTATCGTTTTCACAAGAAAATCGAGAGTTTAAAAATGTATTGAAATTTTTATCGCAAATCGACAATGTTGGATACGAAACTCTTCCACTCAGAATAAACCAATCGAAACATAAATTTGACAACAATTGACTGCATCGAATGTAGTTACACCCGGAACAATGTTTCAAGCGGTTCAAGGTCGCTCAATACGAATTTCATCCCTTTACAAATGGATCGGAAGCTGAATCTCCTCGTAATTCCGAACTACAAATATAATGAGGTCCATCCCACAAAACTACATCACCACCGATGAAGGAAACACGTGTCATTCGTTCAATTTAGGCAAAGCTTGAAGGGGGGGGGGGGGGGCTGTCCCCTGTGCGCAAGAAACTCTTGCCTGCCTGATCATCACGCGTAGTATCCCACTTCCACAAAAACGTAATCCATAATTTTTTTTCTTCATCCGAATTCGCTACATCAAATGTAGATATCGTTTTCACAAGAAAATCGAGATTTATAAAATGTATTGCAATTTTTATCCCAAGTCGACAGTGTTGGATACGAAACTCTTCCACTCAGAATAAACCAATCGAAACATAAATTTGACAACAATTGACTGCATCGAATGTGGTTACACCGGGAACAATGTTTTAAGCGGTTCAAGGTCGCTCAATACGAATTTCATTCCTTTACAAATGGATCGGAAGCTGAATCTCCTCGTAATTCCGAACTACAAATATAATGAGGTCCATCCCACAAAACTACATCACCACCGATGAAGGAAACACGTTTCATTCGTTCAATTCAGGGAAAGCTTAAAGGGGAGGCGGTCCCCTGTGCGCAGGAAACTCTTGCCTGCCTGATCATCACCCGTAGTATCCCACTTCCATAAAAACGTAATCCATAATTTTTTTTTCTTCATCCGAATTCGCTACATCAAATGTAGTTATCGTTTTCACAAGAAAATCGAGAGTTTAAAAATGTATTGAAATTTTTATCGCAAATCGACAGTGTTGGATACGAAACTCTTCCACTCAGAATAAACCAATCGAAACATAAATTTGACAACAATTGACTGCATCGAATGTAGTTACACCCGGAACAATGTTTCAAGCGGATCAAGGTCGCTCAATACGAATTTCATCCCTTTACAAATGGATCGGAAGCTGAATCTCTCCGTAATTCCGAACTGCAAATATAATGAGGTCGATCCCACAAAACTACATCACCACCGATGAAGGAAACACGTGTTATTCGTTCCATTCAGGGAAAGCTTAAAGGGGGGGGGGCTGTCCCCTGTGCGCAGGAATCTCTTGCTTGTCTCATCATCACCCGTAGTATCCCACTTCCATAAAAAACGTAATCCATAATTTTTTTTTCTTCATCCGAATTCGCTACATCAAATGTAGTTATCGTTTTCACAAGAAAATCGAGAGTTTAACAATGTATTTAAATTTTTATCGCAAATCGACAGTGTTGGATACGAAACCTTTCACTCAGAATAAACCAATCGAAACATAAATTTGAAAACAATTGACTGCATCGAATGTAGTTACACCCGGAACAATGTTTTAAGCGGTTCAAGGTCGCTCAATACGAATTTCATCCCTCTACAGATGGATCGGAAGCTGAATCTCCTCGTAATTCCAAACTACAAATATAATGAGGTGCATCCCACAAAAATACATCACCACCGATGAAGGAAACAGGTGTCATTCGTTCAATTGCGGCAAAGCTTGAAGGGGGGGGGGCTGTCCCCTGTGCGCAGGAAACTCTTGCCTGTCTGATCATCACGCGTAGTATCCCCCTTCCACAAAAACGTAATCCATAATTTTTTTTTCTTCATCCGAATTCGCTACATCAAATGTAGTTATCGTTTTCACAAGAAAATCGAGATTTATAAAATGTATTGCAATTTTTATCGCAAGTCGACAGTGTTGGATACGAAACTCTTCCACATAGAATAGACCGATCGAAATATAAATTCGACAACAATTGACTGCATCGAATGTAGTTACACCCGGAGCAATGTTTCAAGCGGTTCAAGGTCGCTCGATGCGAATTTCGTCCCTTTAAAAATGGATCGAGGGCTGAATTTCCGCGTAATTCCGAACTACAAATATAATGAGGTCCATCCCACAAAACTACATCACCGCCGATGAAGGAAACACGTGTCATTCGTTCAATTCAAGGAAAGCTTAAAGGGGGGTGGGGTCTCTTTCAATTATCTTAGAAGCGAATCATATATGACAATCATCATATATATCACCCACCATATATTTACAGTTTTACAAAAAACAGCACGTGGAATGTTTTGGGTTTCAACCGATCGGCTTTTAAAACGTTTTTCGTCTTTGATCCGATTGTCAGCCCGTCGTGTTCTTGCCAGTAACCCGTTTGTCTCCTGACAAAAGCTTTGTAATGATTAACTCCACCCGCGATGTGTTCAATTGCACTTACTAATCGATGGGCCGCGTTTTTAAGTGTAATTTCTTTAGGAAGCTCTTCCAGAATATATTTTTTCTTGTAGTCTTTTTTGTAGCCTTCTCGACATGCAACTAGACTCCAGTGGAATGCTTCAATATCAATTATGAGATGAGCACCCCCAGCACTTTGAATGTTTTTTTGACTGTCACATTTTCGACATTTCCGTTTAAAGTTGTCATCAACTTTGTCAAGTGATTCTTGCAGCGCGCCTAAACCGTTGATGTATAGTGGTCCGAGTTCTGGCGTTATCACGGGAACCTTTACATTTTGCTGAACGTGACATATCTCACACTCCAAATGTCGTACCATACTTGGTTCCGTGTTGAAAAGAACAGTAGCCAATTGACCAATGTTGATTTCGCAGTCAACAGGCTTGTTTTCTTTAGTATCTCGTACAGACGAATTTATTGGGATCAGCATATTCGCCCGGCGCTGATATATTTTGTCACTAGGACCTTGTTCTTTAAAATCTCGGATTAAACTCACGAACGGAGAGTGAGTGTCTTTTGTTCTCTCCATGTATCCGGGCCAATCTACCATCGCACTACGCCCACTATGTGCTAATGCATCAAACGCACAAGTGTTTATTATTTTACGAGGGCCCCAGTTCGTTTTGATATAAGTTAGGCTATTCCCGTTCGTGAGAAGAGGTAGAATCCGAGCAATTTTCGGTTTTTTTACCTTCTGATCGATGTCAGGACAGGATCTTAGATACAAACCTCTCTGTTTTGTCGGTTGTTGATTTTCTTGATCATTCTCCTGAATGTTTGTCTTATTTAAGCCCATCCATTCTTCCTCCACGCGTAAATGAGCATTCGTATCCACCGTAATAAAACCTTTCGAGCCTTAGAATTTAAGGGTTCAGTAGCCGCTGTTAACCCTTTTTTTTCGCTTTGCCGGGAGCCTTATTTTTTCAATCCTGGTTGACTCAAACTCAGGTGTATTCTCCAAATCCCCCGAATCATTCACTACCTTTTCTCGCAAAAGCACTGGTGATGGAGGAATAGTTATGTCGATGGGAGAAGGTGTCCTCTCACTGTTGTTTCCAGCATCAGCTTGTGCTTTTTTCGCAAGTAACATTTCAGTCTCACTGGATGATAATGGCTTCTGAATTTCGTTTGACTCATCTAAAAGGAAAAAAGGGTTATTCCATGGCTTGAATATCGTTATCAAACAAGATGGTAACAAGATATTTTGCGTGCGCGCGTGCGTGTGCGTGTGTGTATGTGTGTGTGCGTGCTTGCGTTCGTGCGTCTGTGTGTTTGTGTGCGCGCGCGCGCGCGTGTGTTGGTTATAAACTGTAATCAAACGGCAAACACCAGCATTTCCCTATAGAAAATTCTTATTAATAATCACCAAAACTATCTGTGTTTGCAGCAACATCTGACGAGTCGATTGATCCTGGTTCCAATTGCTGTAAGCCTACTGGTTCCTCTGCGGTTTTATCTTGAATCTCTGTATCTTCCAAAGTGCTGGACTCGTTAAAGACAATATTCGTATTGTTTTTCGCCTGTCGAATCGACTCTCGTTGTGCTCCCCGCAATTTGACGGTGCCAGACAACACTTTCAAGTGCTGAAGCATAACTTTATCAGCTCGCTCGGGACCTCCAGAGAAAATAGAGTGCTTGAGGGTTCTGAAGTAGCTCTCACTCGCTGCTGATGTTGCTGTATATATGTCTTTGTACGAATGGATTTTTTTCTCATCATAGAGATACGCCATTATTGCCGTCCATAGTACGAAATATTCGGCTAATGACAGTATCCGTTTTCCAAAATCAAGACTGACAAACGGGTTGTTCTCTCCATTTTCGCTGACAAATCTCTTAGACGTTTGTTTAATTTTATGGAGAAATTTTAAGATCGGTCGTGTGGTGTCTTTTTCCTCCAACAGACTTTTCTCGAAGTCATCGGGCTCAACGCAGAAGCGCTCATCGTTCTCGTTTACTTGAGTCTCGACACCTTTGATGAGATGTATAAGTCGTCGGCGAGAATTGCAGCAGCTATGTATGTCCTTTTCGTTTCCATCTTGCTCGGAAAAAGCCACACACAGAATGTCTGTGAGAAATCGTTCGAATTCTTGAATAGTTGTTACCGTTGTGAGAATCCCCACACATCGAACGAAAAAATGTTTCAACCCTAAGTTCTTCGTAAAGCATGGCCATCTAGTGACTAGCTTGATCAAGTGGGCTATGTCTAATCGTAGCATACACATTTTTTCGGATCGTGGTACTGGTGATGGAGATTGGAGCTGTTGGAAACAGTCGTCGACATATCTGGACAGCCTCTTCTCATTAAACGCAAGAGTTGCTGCATTCAATAATGCCAATGAAAAATCGCTGACGAACTGTTTTGGTGTATGCGCACCACTCCTCAAAAATTCTCTGAAAGCGTAAGCCAGCCAATTAGCGTAATGACGACTCGACAGCATCTGGAATATTGGAACACCTGAACTGGTTATGCCCTGGTACAGAAAAACCACTTTCCCAGGATTATTCGGGTCCGGAGGCTTACAGAACTTCCCAGAGGCATCGAAGCTCACACTGCCTACTTCGTCTTTTTTAACGTGCTCATTGTGCAACGTTATTTGTTCTGGAAGCCAGTACATCACGAAAAAATTATTTTCGCTGAAATCTCTGATACTTTCGGCGAACTCAGAAGTCAATTTTAATTCTCGAAGTGACTCCACCACACGAACCGCAGGCTTCACGTTCAATTCTTTGTCTTTTTCCATCTGTTTCGCCTTACGCAGTACGTCTTCAGAGTACAAGAAGGCTGGTTCGACGCTTCCAAACGTCATTTCACGGTTAGCCATTCCATGGCGCCATGTATATGTCGATTTCGCATTTACTTCCATAACGACAGTTTTTCTGGTTGGCTGTCGTAGTTTTCGCCTTTTTTTATGAACAATATCACGGGTGTCCCATCCCGAAACGATGATATCGAATCCATTATCGGTTGGCGGAGTTTCACTATACAAGTGTATATCGGCATTACACTCACCGCAATGGCCCTTGATTGTGAGATATGTTTCGCCCTCGCTCTTATTGATGCGACATTTAAAAGCGAAAGGACATGGCAGTTCGAGTTCGTTCCAAATTTTATAATAGATTCTGTCGGCCCAACCTGTCTCCAATACCTCATACGTTTGAGAATTGTACTTTTTGAGGTGAGCTCCTAGAGCAGTCCAATCTTTTTGTGAGACGTGAAACGATCGCCGAAATTCTTTCAAATTCCTCTGAGGTTCCGGCATAGACCAATTTGGATCCGTGGGCTTTCGCTTTTTGGCAGTCTTCTTATCGTTATCACCAACAATGTTGTGGAGTCGGTTTAATACATTATTTCGGTTCTGTTTCAAGTAAGTATACAAGTACGCTTTTGAAAGAGAAGAGTTGAGATTGTCTACGCCTAGATCCCAAACGGGATCCTGCCAGGAAAGAAGCTTTTGTTGTTCGTCGTAGAAATTCAATCCTTTCAGAGCCTCGTAAATTTCCTCGGAAGTCTTAACCGATTGACGACCAACCATTTTGAAAGCGTGTAAAACTTTTGATCATTCGCTCTCGAGTACGAATAAAGTTATAGAAAATTGTGTGGCTGAAACAAAACGGGGGAAAAAAATTAATTAATCGAAAATTAATCGAAAACTCGCTGACTAATAAAGACAGAGCAAAAAAATTATCCGTGTATAAGGTGGGCTGAGTTACCCTTGGAAAATTTTACGCAAACATAACCTCTAAAGTTGCTAATCTACATGGTTCTGACGGTTAATACTAATTAAAATTAAATAATGTACGATTTTTTCATTTCGTTGATCTATAAATCTATTTATCTATTATTCTGTTGATCTATTGTCTTGTTAGAGACAAAAAACGCTGGGATGATGTGAACCGAGTCCAAGAAGAGATGATAGTGACGCTTAACCTTAACTCACATTTGCTATGAGAGCGCCACCCTATCATTTCTTTTAGAACCTTTAATTCCAGCAACAGATGACGCCGACCTGAAGCTCGTCGCGCAGCTCGATAGACGAGCAATCGCGCTTACCGACCTCCTTGGATAACCCGTGCGCGCTATATTTAAATACGAAACCTAGACTAGAATACATCTAGTCATTTTATATAATAGATAAATAACCTTCGTTCTCCTCAAGAGTCTTTGCAGTACCGACGCTCACGGGACGTAACACCCGTACCCAATCCATTTGATTTCGAATTACTATTATGGTGCAGTAAATAATTTGAATCGGAAATAAAAGTTACTACTATGCATTTCGAATAATATACTTACAGATCTATTAACTTTGTAAATGTTACAGTGCCCACCAAACATTGTAAGAAGTTTTCGCTACCTGATCATGTATCATACAATCCATAAAATTTGATCCAAGATTTTTTTTATTTATCCATGTACAGTACATTGGATGTAGTGATTATTTCAACAACAAAATCGAAATGAAAAAAAAGTGGAATCTTTCACAGAGATTGACGAAATAAGATGCTATTCTCTTGTTTGAACAACAAACCGATTGAAATATAAATTTTGCTACAATTAATTATATCAGAAGGTGGTTTTGCATGGAACAATTGTTCAGGTCATTCGAAGTAATTTAATGAAATTTCGTTGATATAACAATAAAATGAGTGACCTTGAAACACCCAAAAAAAGTTCAATACAAAACTCTATTCGCTCTAATGAATTGTAGTGAAATTCTTATCTCGATCGGTTTGTTTTTTGAACAAGAGGTCAGTCGCTGTAAGTTTACCCACCACTTTTTTTTAATTTGATTTTTTTGTGAAAACAATTGCTACATCCAATAGAGTATACACGGATGAACAGAAAAAAGCATGCATCAAATTTTATGAAATGCATGATATAATATTAGAAAGCTGAAAAATTCTACAATGTTTAGTGAGCACAATAACATCTATATAGTCGATAGATGTGGAACTAGATAGTTCAAGATGCATAGTAGTGGTTTTTATTTTAGACTTGAAGTAGTTACTGCAGCATAAGAGCAATTCAAAATAAAAATGGGTACGGGCGTAGATTTGACTCCTAGCGCCATCTCTTACTGAAATTAAAGGTTCCAAAAAAAGATAGGGTGGCGCATCTATAGCAAGTACAAAAATAGCGCCACTATCGTTACTACGCGTGATGATCAGGCAGGCAAGAGTTTCTTGCGCACAGGGGACAGCCTCCCCCCCCCCCTTCAAGCTTTGCCTGAATTGAACGAATGACACGTGTTTCCTTCATCGGTGGTGATGTAGTTTTGTGGGATGGACCTCATTGTATTTGTAGTTCGGAATTACGAGGAGATTCAGCTTCCGATCCATTTGTAAAGGGATGAAATTCGTATTGAGCGACCTTGAACCGCTTGAAACATTGTTCCGGGTGTAACTACATTCGATGCAATCAATTGTTGTCAAATTTATGTTTCGATTGGTTTATTCTGAGTGGAAGAGTTTCGTATCCAACACTGTCGATTTGCGATAAAAATTTCAATACATTTTTAAACTCTCGATTTTCTTGTGAAAACGATAACTACATTTGATGTAGCGAATTCGGATGAAGAAAAAAAATTATGGATTACGTTTTTATGGAAGTGGGATACTACGCGTGATGATCAGGCAGGCAAGAGATTCCTGCGCACGGGGACCGCCCCCCCCCCTTTAAGCTTTTCCTGAATGGAACGAATAACACGTGTTTCCTTCATCGGTGGTGATGTAGTTTTGTGGGATGCACCTCATTATATTTGTAGTTCGGAATTACGAGGACATTCAGCTTCCGATCCATTTGTAAAGGGATGAAATTCGTATTGAGCGACCTGGAACCGCTTAAAACATTGTTCCGGGTGTAACTACAGTCGATGCAGTCAATTGTTGTCAAATTTATGTTTCGATTGGTTTATTCTGAGTGGAAGAGTTTCGTATCCATCACTGTCGATTTGCGATAAAAATTTCAATACATTTTTAAAATCTCGATTTTTTTGTGAAAACGATAACTACATTTGATGTAGCGAATTCGGATGGAGAAAAAAATTATGGATTACGTTTTTTATGGAAGTGGGATACTACGGGTGATGATGAGGCAAGCAAGAGATTCCTGCGCACGGGGACCGCCCCCCCCCCTTTAAGCTTTTCCTGAATGGAACGAATAACACGTGTTTCCTTCATCGGTGGTGATGTAGTTTTGTGGGATGGACCTCATTATATTTGTAGTTCGGAGTTACGGAGAGATTCAGCTTCCGATCCATTTGTAAAGGGCTAAAATTCGTATTGAGCGACCTTGATCCGCTTAAAACATTGTTCCGGGTGTAACTACATTCGATGCAGTCAATTGTTGTCAAATTTATGTTTCGATTGGTTTATTCTGAGCGGAAGAGTTTCGTATCCAACACTGTCGACTTGCGATAAAAATTGCAATACATTCTATAAATCTCGATTTTCTTGTGAAAACGATATCTACATTTGATGTAGCGAATTCGGATGAAGAAAAAAAATTATGGATTACGTTTTTGTGGAAGTGGGATACTATGCGTGATGATCAGGCAGGCAAGAGTTTCTTGCGCACAGGGGACAGCCTCCCCCCCCTTCAAGCTTTGCCTGAATTGAACGAATGACACGTGTTTCCTTCATCGGTGGTGATGTAGTTTTGTGGGATGGACCTCATTGTATTTGTAGTTCGGAATTACGAGGAGATTCAGCTTCCGATCCATTTGTAAAGGGATGAAATTCGTATTGAGCGACCTTGAACCGCTTGAAACATTGTTCCGGGTGTAACTACATTCGATGCAATCAATTGTTGTCAAATTTATGTTTCGATTGGTTTATTCTGAGTGGAAGAGTTTCGTATCCAACACTGTCGATTTGCGATAAAAATTTCAATACATTTTTAAACTCTCGATTTTCTTGTGAAAACGATAACTACATTTGATGTAGCGAATTCGGATGAAGAAAATAAATTATGGATTACGTTTTTTATGGAAGTGGTATACGACGGGTGATGATTAGGCAGGCAAGAGTTTCCTGCGCACAGGGGACCGCCCCCTTTTTAAGCTTTCCCTGAATTAAGGGACAATCTAGAAACCATCTAGAAAAATCTAAAATACATTTAAGATTAAGATGCCGTTGGACCCAGGTCGAAAAAATAATTATTTTCGGAGATATTGAATAATTTGTGGAGCGGTGCAGCGCTCCGTGACGCTCGGGGTCCCGCGCAGCTGCGCGCCTCAGGGTCGGGCATATCGAATAGCGATCCATACGACGGTTTCGAGATTTAAAAAAAAGAGTGCATCGATCATGTCCAAAAACGTATGGGGACGCGCCTCCGCGAAATCGTGAAAAAACAAAAAGGATTGTCTGGCAGAGGAAAGCTCACCGGAAAATTGATTGACGAGTTGAGCACATATTACGGCTTGGCTATTCGGAGGAACAGCGATGATGTTGAAAAAATGAGGAAGGCAATTTGGGCAACTATCAAACATAAAATATCCACAGATAGTGAGCCACAACATGACGATTGCCCAGAGGGAGCCGAGTCGTGGTGTTCGTGGCAGCGAACGGTCGCAAGCGGTAATATTTCTGAATATCGCCATAAACCGCCTCTTCCTGAGGAAGTATTGGAGGCAATTACGCCAGTCTTCGAAAATTTGAGCAGAGACGATTTGCTGCAGCGTTGTTTGGGCGGCTTTACGCAAAACAACAACGAAAGCTACAACAAATCAGTTTGGGCAATAGCCCCCAAGTGTCAGTCCGGGAGCAAAAAAATCGTCGATATTGCAGCTGATATCGCGGTATTATTATTCAATGATGGCCTGAGAAGGCTCATGAAAGTTTTGGAGACGTTGGGGATAACTATCGGCCCAAATTGTTTCAATTTTTGCGTTGAAACCGACGCAGCGCGGATCGAGCTGGCGGAGCGCTCGCTCACAGACGTTGCAAAAGAGGCAAGAAGAGCCTCTACAAGTTCGAGAAAAGATGCTAGGGACAATCATTTGCTTCTTGAAGGCCAGCTATATGGTGCCGGCATCGCTGATTAAAGGTAAAAAAATTTTTTTCCAATTTATCGCATAAATTAACAAAGCTAAAACTTTGAACGCGTTTTTCTCAAAACCACTTTTTTGAGTGCGGCACGCAGCAGAACTCGAGCAATTTTTATCCGATCGACTTCAAATTTGGACTGCATCAATAAAACTAGATTATCTAAAGAAGTACATAGGATTTTTTCGATATCTCAATAATAAAAAAAGTTATAGCCTATTTTCGACGAGAAATTTTGCTCGAAAATCGTCCTTCAATTTCAAAAGCGTGCCTATTTTTTAAAAATCAATATTTTTTCAAATCCCTATGTACTTCTCTTCAAAATATCATATTATTAACGAAAACACTCGGTATTTTTTTCAGATCGACTTTGAAGAGAGTTCTGCTGCGTGCCGCGAACCACTGCAGAGGCAACAGTACCTGACGCGGGGGCTTCCCCAGCGTCACCATGGGGCGTGAAAAATTTGAATTTTTTTTTTATATATCTTCAATAAACAACGAACAAAGCAAAAAAAAAAATTTCGAATATCTCTTTTTTTTCCCACAAAAAAAAATTCTTGAAAAATGGCAAAAAAACAGGGGGTCACAGTGGTGTTCTGCCTTAAACGAATGACACGTGCTTCCTTCATCGGTGGTGAGGTAGTTTTGTGGGATGGACCTCATTATATTTGTAGTTCGGAATTACGCGGAAATTCAGCCCTCGATCCATTTTTAAAGGGATGAAATTCGCATTGAGCGACCCATAACCACCGGAAACACAGTTCCATGTGTAACCACATTTAATGCCGTTAATTGTAGTGAAATTAATATTCTAGTCAGTGCTCTGCACACAGAAAGTACTTGACTGAGTGTTGTACCCTTTGTGAAACCATATCGAAACAGTATAGTTTTCTTCTCATAATTGCCATCTTTTTTTCCCACGTATTGGTCTCCTCTTCTCATGTATTGATTCTTGTACCTAATTATAGCAAAAACAGATAAAACCGAATGCTCGAGAATACATAAATCAGCGTTTGTATTGAAAATCTGTCCAGTTCAGACATAAAAGCGTCCGTGATGTATACGGATGTTGAAGTACTAGATGCCTACATAACAAATGCAGTGTTTAGCAAAAAAAAGCGAAAAAGAGATCTTGGACTCAGATCCTCCAGGATACTTAGTCTCTTGTATTTTTCATACGTTGCCTTTACACTTACCACCTGTATGTATAATATAATTTTTTATTTGTTAGCCGTCAATGAAATCCTCTTAGGCCCTTCGTGTTTTTTTAATTATCGATTTTTGCGTTTTTTTATTGTCACACTTATTATGTCTAGAAATGTATGAATAGAATTTCAAAATTTGAAATATTGTTCCAGCTAATCTTCCGTTGATACAATTCTAGTTTGTTAAAAATGATTTGATCGGATCTCATCTTATGGGCCAACTACAAATAAACGCGTTTACTGCATTAAAATACATTTCTAATAAGTGTGGAAACCTGAGTTTTTTTTTTTATTTAGAGAAGTGACATTCTTCCGGTAGGAACAAAATTTCAAAGTTGAATAAAAAATATAACAAAATCACAATTACTTGAATACTTGTAAATAATCTATACTACAATATTTTTCAAAGAATGTAGTTACCGCTAGATTGACTGTGTAGATGTTATTGTATTTGGACAACATTTTTGGGAGGTTCTGCTACCTGATCCTTCGTATTACACATTCTATGGAATTTGATCCTGGATTTTTTTTGTTCGTCCATACTGGTACATTGAATGTAGTCATTGTTAACGTCAATAAATTGCAGGTTAAAAAAAAATTAGTCAAAATTTCTACGGAAACTAACCAATTCGGGTATTAGTTTCTCCTATGTAGAACGAACCGACTGAAATATTAATTTCACTACAATTAACTACATTTAATGCAGTTTCAAATGGAACAATATTTTGACCGATCCAAGGTCACCGAATGTAAATTTCCTCATGGCGACAATGAAATTAGTGTCGAAACTTATCTTATTTGCAAACTACAAATAAAATGAGTCCTACTACATTTAACTACATCCCTAATAATATAGAAAACAATTTTTATTTTTTTATTTTAGAGAAGTGGGGTTCCCAGTTCACAGACCTGGTATAGAGGCGTTAAATGAAAGGATTCCGTTTTTAGAGTGCCAAAAAACGTCGAACAATATAGAAAATGGCTAGCGGCGATTCCAGGTGGTGCATTGACGCAGTCCCACTACTTTTACGAGAAACACTTTGAAGAAAAACATATCGGAAGGCTGTGGCAAAAACGCGACGCGAATGGTCGGATTACTGCTCAAGTAAGTTTATTGACTTTGTTTGTTCCTGTGACCACATTTCATGTGCTATTTCGTCCTGTGCATGACGGTGCTCGTGTATTTTAATGAACCTCAAACGAACTTGCGTTCCTTCGATTTTAGTTTCCATACCGATATCCTAGGCTTGACGAGTTCGCTGTCCCAACGATAAGCTTGACGAGTTCGCTGACCCAACGATTTTCTTTTGCAGCAACACACGAACATGTTTTTAATTATAAAGTTTTGGTTATGTTAGCTTATAGGTTCTGTTTTACAATCATGGACGCGGCAGGTTGAGGGGCCAGGGGAAGGACACCCCGTGACAGTGGCGACAGCAGAAACTTGGGCGCCAAGCGTGCCTACCCCCACCACTGATTTTCGCCGGTCTGTATGTAAGACCGTCAATGGAGACGATATGAAATCTTTTTCATTCCCAAAGGCGACGGAATAAAATACAGACCAATATCGCTAGCTCCATGTTTATATAAAGTGCTCGAAAAGATGATCAATTGCAGGATTCAGTGGTGGTTGAAGTTGCATGACAAGCTCCCTCAATCTCAGTTCGGCTTCAGAAAATCGAAATCATGCATGGACAATCTATCCCTCTTATACGCCGATGTTTTAATTGATAAGCTCAAGCATCTTGGGGTTTGAAGTAACCTGCTAGAGATTATTTTTGATCTAGTTTCAGCCGGATCTCTCCTTCAAGTTTGGGGGTATCCTGCTGCAAATTCCCGTACGGGTATTAGTGTGGGAATGTGTGGGAAAGCATGGGACAGCCAAGGAAAGGGTGGGATCCCGTACGGTTTCCTGTACAGGATGAACATTCCTGTACAGGAACCTGCATGGGAACCTGTGTGGGGCAACGTGGGAAGCTGAATCCTGTACGGGATCCTGTACGAGAGAACGCAGGAAATAAATTCCTGTACGGGAACCTGCATGGGAACCTGTGTGGGGCAACGTGGGAAGCTGAATCCTGTACGGGATCCTGTACGGGAGAACGCAGGAAATAAATTCCTGTACGGGAACCTGCATGGGAACCTGTGTGGGGCAACGTGGGAAGCTGAACCCTGTACGGGATCCTGTACGGGAGAACGCAGGAAATAAATTCCTGTACGGGAACCTGCATGGGAACCTGCGTGGGGCAATGTGGGAAGCTGAATCCTGTACGGGCTCCTGGACGGGAGAACGCAGGAAATAAATTCCTGTACGGGAACCTGCATGGGAACCTGTGTGGGGCAACGTGGGAAGCTGAATCCTGTACGGGATCCTGTACGAAAGAACGCAGGAAATAAATTCCTGTACAGGAACCTGCATGGGAACCGGTGTGGGGCAACGTGGGATGCTGAATCCTGTACGGGATCCTGTACGGGAGAATGCAGAAAATAAATTCCTGTACAGGAACCTACATGGGAACCTGTGTGGGGCAATGTGGGTAGCTTAATTTTTGAGACAGCGCCTAATAAGCTAATCACGATTGAATCAAAACAAATGTGAAACTTCTAATTTTTTTCATTTGTATCTACACTTTCGTGAGAAAATAAATCATTAATCACTATTGTCAACGTTTTTTTGAAAATGTTGTTATCTGAAGTCATAAGTATTGTTTTTCAACGTGGGTCCCGGCCTCGCAAAATGGCGTGAAATATTTAATACACAGTTCTTAGTTAAACTTAATTAAACGCAATATCTTAATGTTTTTTTTATTAAACTTTTTTATTATGTTATCATTTTACGTCTTACAAAAATGTGTTTACAGAAAATTGCAATAATATTATATGATTAATAATATTCCCACACACGGATAAATTCCCACACAGGAACCTGTATGGGTACACCTGTATGGGTACAGGGAACCCTGTACGAAAACACCACGTGGGATCCCGTACAGGAACCCGTATGGGTCACCACGTGGGATCCCGTATGGGTTCCCATACAGGAACCCGTACGGGTTACCACGTAGGATCCCATACCCGTACTGGTCACCATATGGGAACCCGTACGGGTTCCCTGTACGAATTTGCAGCAGGGTATTGATGCAACTCAGCCCTTTGTTGTACGCCGTATACGTTCTGGACCTTGAAAATATAATTGATCCTGTATGCCGCATTTTCCAGTACGCTGATGATGTAGCCATTGCTACTCCGGTCGTTCCCATCTCAAATGCTTTAAAGTACCTTGAACTGCCAGTATCCACAGTTAACGAGTACCTGTCTCAAATAGGTTTGACACTGGCCGCGCAGAAAACGACTCTAGTTATTTTTTACAAGAAAAATGGAAGTACGGGGGATAAGGTTCGTCCGGTTAAGGCGGGATCCTGAATTAGCCGGTTCGAAAAATCGATATTTTGAGGAATTTTTTTCGGGTAAAAAAAAAGCAAGTTTAGCGAAAGTTTCAGATTATTTTATTACATGTCTGAACATAAGAAAACAATTTTTTTTAAAGAAAAATATCAACAGGCAACCGATTTTTATGCACATTCGTGCCACTGCTGTTTCCATACGGCGTGACAAATGGAGCTCGTAATTTTCATCTGAAACAAAAAAACCACAAACCATTTTAATTGTGACATATTTTTCTTCTATATGAACTAAAAAAAACGAAAAAAATGTTGAAATTTGAATGTTTTTTCGGGTTTGAAGTAGAAAATGTGCTTTTTGTGAAAAAAAAAATTATTTCAACTTGCTAAAAAAATTGTTAAGAATTTTTTTTTCGACAATGTTTTTAGTTCAAATAGAAAAGAAAACGATACTGAAGCGAACAAGCTTTGGTTTGTTTCGATTGGACTTCTAGTTTTTTTGTAATCAGATACGCCAAATTAGAAAAATCGTAAAAACGAAAACTCGAGAAAACGGGCGCCCTAACTGCCCGAGCGCCCGTATACCTGCTCGACACTCCACTACGTTCAGTGCTGTATCTTTGGAAATATTTCGAATTGGGCTATAAAACTTTGTCTAGACATTCTTAGATACATCAGGAATAGATTTAAACAATAAAAAAAATCGATTTTTTGGACCTTCTAATTCAGGATCCGGCCTTAAAGCACGGCAACTCGACCTCAATGGAACTACAATCAAGGAAAGTAAGGTGGTGCGTTTGCTAGGTCTGCAGCTTCACGCCAATTTGAATCGGAGTCCTCAAATTAAGGCCTTATATACGCGATTTCGCCGATTCTCGAAGGTACTTTTCTAGACGCGGTTAAAAAAAAATGACACACATATTGACAACATTTTTTTTACAGATCATTTATGCACATGGTTAAGTATATGTAAAAAAAAATCAGAAATATTAACAAATGGCGGAGATATAACATAATAAAGCAATGTATTTTTTTTTGCGCGCGCGTTGATGGTGAAAGTTCTCAGCATCGATGTGGGTGTCTGAAAAAAAAATGAACATATTTATAATTGCGTAGTGAATGTATCTTCAGTGTGAACCAACAATATTATTTAAAAAAATTATTATAATAAAACTTCGAAACTTAAAAGTTTTTACTCAATTTTCTGTCGGTATTTTATTTTTTATATTTTTTTGTGTCATTGAAATTTTTGTTTCTGTGGCTCACACGATAGGTGATGATACTAAGAATATGTTGTAAAAATTTCAAAGCGATTTGAACCTTCGTTCAAGAGTTAGAACTTTCACAAGGTTCGAAAAAGTGAATCGTGAAAAAACGGCTTTGAAGTTGGCGGTCGGGCGCGCCGCGCCGTATCTATTATAAATGCAATCTTACGCTCTAAATGCTGTAACTTTAACAATTTTTGGAATTTTTCAATTCTGTAAAGCTTAAAATATTCCTAACCGTTCAGGCTAATGGAATCAAAAATAAATAAAAAATGAAAATTTTTCGCGTATATAAGGCCTTAACAGTATTTTTGAATGGTGTCAGAATCCGTTGAAAATTCTCGGGTGTCTGAAACAAACATGGTGACGATCAGATGCTGTTCTCCTTATACGGCTATATATCGCACTTGTAAGGTCTCGGATAGAATATGGAAGCTTTCTCCTCCACGATTTAACGACAGAACAAGGATGGAATTGAATAGAGTTCAATTTCGAGCCCTCTGCTTAGCACTAGGGTATAGGACTTTAACTCCAATAAATATACTTCTTGCAGAAGCTAAGGAGCCACCTTTATGTATACGCTTTAACTACCTCGGAAGAAACTATATTACCAGGGTCTTATCCAACTCCGAACATCAGCTAATCCTCATCCTTCAGGACCTACTAGAGATAAGTTCAGAACCTACTAGAGATTTTCTTGGCGGAGGCTATGGCTATCGCTGAAACATTAAATATAATATCACATATACAGAGTGACAAATTCACCGTCTTCTCCGACTCAAAAAGTATTGTTACAGCACTTAAGTCCTTACCAAAATTTCAAGTAAAATCATATCTGGTTGACTACATAAGAAACCAGTTAACAGAACTTCACGAAAACGGGAATGTGGTTTCGTTATTTTGGATATCCGCTCACAGGGAATACTTGGCAATGAACTGGCGGATCAGTCAGCATTTAGCTTCTCGATATGGTCGTGATTAGGGTTACCATATGTCCGGATTTGTCCGGACATCTCCGGCTTTTTGGCTTCCAGTCCGGACTTTTGTCCGGACTTTTTATTTGGCAAAGTTTGTCCGGATTTTTTGCTTTTTAGAGTTTCTAGTAACTAGGTTGGTACCTAGTTTTGTATTTTTGTATTTTTAGTTAAAAGTAAAAATCAACGGAATAGTTGTCTATAACAACAAATATATCTAACTTACATTGCACGAAAGCACACCAATATCTATTTTTATCATAAAAACTTTTCTAAAAAGATATATATGTGTATAATATATTTGAACGTTAGCCTTGGAATATATAATATAAATTTAACTATGCTTACCTCTATAACATTACACAATCCAAATAATCAATTATTGTTAATAACATAATAAAATTAACAAACATTTACTTCGGTAATGGTTTTTTATTTTTATCTTTCATGACACCCTTGAGATGTCAACCTTGAATATTATACATTTTACAATACTTAATTATAACGTAAAAGATTCAAATAATCAACGAGATACGTAATAGTTCGAGCAGCTTAGCAATTCCGAGGCTTTTGAAAATAGTGACACATTGTTTGTGGGGCATAATTCCAAAAAATGCATCATCTTGTTGGGATAGAAATGTGTTAACGATGCATATTTCATCAAACAACTTCACATCATTGACAATAACTCCTTTGCCATTCATGTATTGAATTGAGGCTATCAGCTGGTCAAATTCAATTTTATCTTTCTTCGTGAACTGAATTCGCTCGAATACTTTGAACTCGTCTAATGGGGCTATCCATTTCGAGGTACTGAATGCAAATTGTGTACATGTCCTTCAAGTCGTTTTTGAACGTCTCTTGGTTTTCAGGAGTGCATTTCGCTAGTAATTCTCTAACTTTGAGTGGATAAAAATTTGCATCTGCACGTGAGCATAGCACTTCCCTTGTATCACGCAGTATTCTAGCAACGTCTAAAACTGAGTTGTTCTCTTTCTCAATCTCCTGGATCTTTGGATGGAAAACTGACATGAGCGAGTGCGTCAAAAATAAGTATATTTCACTTAGTTCATCTTCGAAGAATCTCGTGATTGTCATAGGTGCTGCTGTAGTCATGGCAAAATACTGTTTCAGAGGTTCATACATCGTGAGAACCCGCTCTATAGCTGGAAACAAGCTCAGCCACCTTGTTTTGCTGTGATATAGAAGTTTTCGGTAGCTACCCTGCTGCAAATTCCCGTACGGGTTTTAGTGTGGGAATGTGTGGGAAAGCATGGGACAGCCAAGGAAAGTGTGGGATCCCGTACGGTTTCCTGTACAGGATGAACATTCCTGTACAGGAACCTGCATGGGAACCTGTGTGGGGCAACGCGGGAAGCTGAATCCTGTACGGGATCCTGTACGGGATCCTGTACGGGAGAACGCAGGAAATAAATTCCTGTACGGGATCCTGTACGGGAGAACACAGGAAATAAATTCCTGTACGGGAACCTGCATGGGAACCTGTGTGGGGCAACGTGGGAAGCTGAATCCTGTACGTGATCCTGTACGGGAGAACGCAGGAAATAAATTCCTGTACGGGAACCTGTGTGGGACTACGTGGGAAGCTGAATCCTGTACGGGATCCTGTACAGGAGAACGCAGGAAATAAATTCCTGTACGGGAACCTGCATGGGAACCTGTGTGGGGCAATGTGGGAAGCTGAATCCTGTACGGGATCCTGTACGGGAGAACGCAGGAAATAAATTCCTGTACGGGAACCTGCATGGGAACCTGTGTGGGGCAACGTGGGAAGCTGAATCCTGTACGGGATCCTGTACGGGAGAACGCAGGAAATAAATTCCTGTACAGGAACCTACATGGGAACCTGTGTGGCGCAATGTGGGTAGCTTAATTTTTGAGACAGCGCTTAATAAGCTAATCACGATTGAATCAAAACAAATGTGAAACTTCTAATTTTTTTCATTTGTTTCTACACTTTCGTGAGAAACTAAATCATTAATCACTATTGTCAACGTTTTTTTGAAAATGTTGTTATCTGAAGTCAAAAGTATTGTTTTTCAACGTGGGTCCCGGCCTCGCAAAATGGCGTGAAATATTTAATACACAGTTCTTAGTTAAACTTAATTAAACGCAATATCTTAATGTTTTTTTTATTAAACTTTTCTATTATGTTATCATTTTACGTCTTACAAAAATGTGTTTACCGAAAATTGCAATAATATTATATGATTAAGAATATTCCCACACAGGGATAAATTCCCACACAGGAACCTATATGGGATCCCGTACGGGATCCCACACGGGATCCCACGTGGTGTTTTCGTACAGGGAACCCGTACGGGACACCACGTGAGATCCCGTGTAGGATCCCGTACGGGATCCCATACAGGTTCCTGTGTGGGAAATTGCAGCAGGGTAATGTCAATGTAATCACAGATTTCTTTTAAGGCTTGAGTGCAGACTATGTAAACTGCGAAATAATTGAACAACTTCAGGATGGAGGACTCGATGTCTGTTTTCAAGGCATCAGTTCCATGCTGCACAGAATTATGAAGAATGTGCGCAGGGCAGCCGACTCCTACTATGTCTTTTTCTAGGATAGCTTTTAAATTTGTTCACACATTCTGGCCCGGGAACCGGTTGACACCACCAAAATTGACATTAGCATTATCGGCAGTGAAAGCGATCCATTTTGCCAACAGGTCATACTTCTGGAGAGTAGAGCTTATTATGTCTGTGACTGTCTTGGCTGTTTCATTAGGAGTATTAACAACATCCAATAGTTTTGTCTGAATACCCTCCTGCCAGTAAAAAAACTGAATTAAGATAGAAAACATTTTTTCAGCGCCGTGGTTACTGGCGTCGGTCGAGACACCTACATAATTCAGGTCTTGAAGGGATGTTCGAATTTGTTTGATTACCCAAGGAGTTATTACATTCTTTCGTCGTCGTAAAATGTCCGGACTTTTTTAATGAATGTCCGGCTTTTTGCCCGGACTTTTCAAATTTTGATATGGTAACCCTAGTCGTGATACACATCTCTTTGTACCCATTCCGGATTTTAAAAACTATTGGAAAGCTATGCTAAGGAAAAGTTCCATGAGTGGTGCATGGCGTCCGGTAAGGCGAAAGGCACTGAATACTTCCAGAAATTCTATCAACGACACTCAAAACCATAGTTTTATGCATCGAACCTTAATAGAAGATCCATTACTTCGATTGACCGCCTCAGGAGTGACCATACGTCCCTCCGATCGAGTTTAAACCGTTTTAACATCGTCCCCTCTATTAAATGCCCCTGCGACACTGCAGATGAAACAGCGAACCATATTTTCCTGCAATGCCCACTAGTCCAGTGTTTCCCAATTGGTGGTCCGCGGACCATAGATGGTCCACGAGGGCTAGAATATAGTCCGCGAAACGTTTATTACTTTTAGCGAGGATTCAACCGTTTATGAATTTTCACGAGGAGCACAGTTTGGTTTACAAAATCCGAGGATGTGCGGTGGTCCCGATAAGTGGAATGTTAAGGGGAGAAGATGATTTACAAATTTGAAAAAATCGATTTTTTTCTCCCATACATCGATAGTTCAATGTCTTAAGAATATTATATCCGATTTATAGAGCGAAATTCCAAGAATGTCCTGAGTTTTTGCGGAAAAACGCCAAGAGCGTCGTGTCGAGCAGACGCAGAGGTGCGACCGAGGATAGCGATGCATACGCCCTCCTATATTTCGTCTTGCTCCGATCTTTCATGTTTGGTAGTCGTGCTATACTCGGTAGGACCCATCGTTGTCGATTTGGAGCGTCGCGGGTACTTCAAATTTGACCTTGTGTCAGATGTGAGCTTAGAGCTTTTCAAAATGTCCGCGTACCCAAAAGGTTCTTATGCAACACCTAAGGAAACGCCACGATAGAGAAATTTTTTTGGAAACCAACATAATCATAGCTGGTGCAAGTGGCAAAAAGCTCAGGCTAATGGTAAAGCTTTCAAACACCCTGCGCCTTTCCATCCTGATGTCCAAAAGCATCTCTTGCCGATATACAGGGATTTATCCAATCATGATTTATTGGAGATGCTTGGGTGGCCACACGAAAAATGCAAACGAAAGTTTCAACTCCACCGTATGGCGCTTAGCTCCGAAACATTTGCATTCAGGTTTGAGTGTCATCGAAATTGCAGCTTACATTGCAGCCAGCATATTCGACGAGGGAAATTCTGCAATTTTAAGAGTTAGGAGCGCTCTGGACATCAGCATTGGGAGGCAATCGGAGAAATTCGCAAAAAAAGCCGACGTGCGACGCGTATGGCGCCAGGAGCAGCGCAGCTCTCTATCGTCCAAGGAGGGTCGGAAAGCCCGTAGAGAGCAGCAGCAGCAGAAAAATCGTTTTTACGAGGAAGCTGAAGGAGCCCTGTATCGCGCTGGAATCGCTGATTGGCCGATATTAAGACATCAAATTCATGAAGTTTTCCGTTGTTGAAACTTTGAGCGCGTTTTTATCAAAAGTGTATTTTTTCCCAGCTGCTGGAGTGATTACACAATCCTATCTAACCGATTTTGATGAAATTTGTCACACATCTTCCTTATACCAGCAGTTTGTCGGTGAACCTAAATAATATTTGAATTCCAAAAATAAAACGTACTTTTGCTCTTATGGATAGTAAAAATTTCATGACAAATTACAAAATTGACTTTATCAAGCTGTCATTTCGTGAATTTTCCATATATTTCGAAAATCCTGGTTCATCGACAGCGTATAAATGTTACCTTTAAGAATCATTTTGATTTTTTTGTTTTAGACAACTATAGCATGAGGGAGAACTCGAGCAGTGCGGAAACTTTTTCAGCGACTTCCTCTGAACTTTGATGTACATGACTGGCAATTTGCATTGAAAAAAATAAATATATTTTTGCATACTTAAAATATTGAATGAAACACACAGAAAGTTACAAATTTCCACGTATATTCTTTTCATGAAAAAAGAATCATAAAAACCCCTAATTTTTTACATTCTAAATGGTCTTCCTCCCTTAAGACGGAATGACACACCGCCTCCGGTATAGCAGAAAATGATCCTCAGAATTCCTGAAAACTTGACCAACCGACATTAAATTGATAGACAAATAGCTGTTTGCCCGTCAGATTTCTTAAGTTCGAGAAAAAAAGTAGATTGTCTTACCATACTGCACTTGTCATTGAAATAAGAGAAAAAAATGCTCGTAAGCCGAAAAACGGACAGTTGATATTTGGCTGTGTGTTCAAAACAATTGAGTTTTTTCATGTTTTTTTCACGCACACCCGCGCACATGCGGGTGCGCGTGTGTGCTTGTGCGGGGCGCGCGCGTGTGTGTGTGTATGTATGTATGTATGTATGTACATATTTATATGTACATATTCTGTTCCTTATTTTTTCCTTGTTTCAAGTTTTTATTTGTATTCCTCGCGTCCGTTTCATCCGGTTGAAGTGTATACCGACAGAAATGTATAACTAGATCTTAAGAATATAACTTGGGCTGTGATATCACGTAAACACTGTGATTTATCTATAACAAATCTTTATTATAAAAGGTTCAGTTGTATCTTAAGAATCTATCTAAAGTTATAAAAATACAATATATATAACAGTAGGCAATAAAACTTAGTCGGTAAGCTTGATAACTGCCAGTAAGTTAAATGGCCAGATAGGACTATGATCCTAACGCCATCTTTTGTATCTGTACTTCTCAATAAAAAAAAATTACTAAAAAAATACATATACATGCGTCTCACGAGCCTTGCAGCAACTGTCACCTATTCCTTGTTAGGCTGCTGCTCTTTGCCTAGTGCGAGTAGCAGACGAATTCTGCAATACCGTCGTGACCGCGTCCAAATTTCGCAGCGTGTGATAATGGCCTTGACAGTTCATGTATCGTTTCATTTCCAATGACATGAAAATTGCGAGCGCTTCCACTATGAAGGAGTTGACCGATTTTTTAGTCTTATTCGGAAAGGAGCAGACGGGATTTTCATAACTGGGTTGAAATTCACGTATATTATTCATAATGATTTATTTAAAACGAACGGCACTAATAATATAAAAAAATATGGTATTATATAGTATATGTTTGGAGAAGATAGTATGTACAACAGAGTTTATATGTATATGTAAATATATACATATTTTTTTAATGTATTATATTTATTATATATATATATATATATATATATATCAATATAAAGACGTTCGTTATACATACAAACATATCCGTGACATTGAGTATAATTTCGGACGTGTTCGAGCAAATGTATAGCACGTACACTTTGAGGTACGGAAATGTATTAACACCGTCATTTTATGTCCGCCAACACGTCCTGCCCCGTTCATTAAACAACTGAGCTAGAAAAACGTTCACGAGCGTTGCCGCTCTTTTCGGCTAAAGGCATCATTGTTCGATCATGATATGTATGTAAATATATATATATATATTTCAGTTAATAGACTGATATCTTTTCCGTAACATCGTTGATGAAGCTCTTGCGACGCCAAACAGGTCTTTGCGTATACGCAACAGTCTCGCGGATTATGCGTCCTGATTGCTCTGATCCCGCGTGAGATAACATATTATTGCTCTTCGCAACGATTTCACGGCGCCGCGTTCGGAATATCGGGATACGTTAACGCGGGAGCATTGACGGGAAGAAAACAAAAAAAAACAAAGAAAAAGAATTACTCAATTCTCGAAGAGCAAGTATTTTCGCTTCTTTCCGCTAGCTCTCGTTCGGCGCAAGACTGCGATAAGCCGGATAACATTGGGTCGTGAATGAAGTGCCGTATGGATCAAATCCACACGCGCAGACAAACACGCAAGCATGCAATAAAAAATATAGAATAACAATAACGGAGATTGTGAAATTGTTCGCATCGTCAATATGCCGTTCGCTACAAAAAATTTCTACGGTTTGAGAAATGTTCGTAGCGCGACTGAACGAGAAAAAAAAATAATACAATTTCCAGCGCACGTTTCTCGACTCCTCACATAGGCACGAAAATTGATCGTTCGAACGGACGACGCTGAAAAACGCGATGCCTCGGAGACAAAAACAATTACTCGAATATACACGCAGAGCGATTGCATCGATGCTGTTTTTGAAATTGTTCCTACGATCGAAAAAAAAACTATATGTGTACATATAGTTTTTACATATATATATATATATTGCGCATAACAAAAATATAAATAAATAAAAGACTAAGTAGGGTCGAGGGGGAAGGATTGGGGCGTTAGCTGTTCCTTGGTACAAGCAATGCACGAATAATAAATCTCTATAAAGTGGTGGATAAAAAAACGTGCTCGTGCAGCACCAAAGTAGCGAAGTATAAGCTAAACATAATCTGTCTTATGGCTCGCACTTCGCTCAATCCCGGACGATTTTGGCTCCTTTTAATTCTTCAACGAAATTGTCTCCAACGATTTCCTTAATCGAGAATATTTTCTCCAGATTGTATTTCCGTCCGGTATCGAATAAACATTGTTTTTTTTCGTTTCCTTCAATAAAGTATGCGAGATATGGAAAGAGCGATTGCCGTAACGATCGAAGTCATGAAATTAATATATACGTAGATCGGTATGTTTTCTCCTTCTCACGTTGAGTATACAAAAAAAAATATAATTGTTATATATTATTTGGCAACAACGAATTCCACAAGTCTTGAGGAGGCGGGGGAGGGGCAGAGGCAAGGGCCCAAGGGAGAGGAGAAGGTAGGATTTCAATGCGAGATTCCCAACATCCAGTATCTCTGAGCGTTTTCTAGCGGCGGTTTTTTTTATCGATTTTGCTGGACGGTTACGAATATCGAGTCTACAACGAGTCGAAGTTCGAATCGCGATCGCTGGTCTGTAAAATAAAAAATTACGTTGATATCTCATTGCTTCTCTTGAGGAATGACATTCTTCAATTATTTTGCTCTCGATCGAAGGTTTTTTCTTCAATATTGTTATTGTACATCTCAAGAACTTTATGTCCAAATTTCAAGTAAAATTGCCGAATTCTTTAGATTTTACAGGCAGGTAAGCGGTCTCGAGGAGATAGGTAGGCTACGAGTATTTAAACAAAAAATCGCGGACGTATTTTGTCCCCAAACGATTTTTTTCGAAACGGTGCACGCAATCGCTGTCAAAATAATTATGTGATTTTGAAAATCTTATACCGGGTGAGGCAACAACTATTAGCACTGGAAATATTTTCTGACTTATCAGACTTAAGAGAAAACTTTTATTTATGTCATTTGTGGTGGCTTCGAGGTTCATTCAGGTGAAGGCGCTGCCGCGATTTTAACGTCACCTCTATTCTTTTAAATGGGACCACTATTTTTTAGAATTTTATCAAGAAACTAAAAATAAGTTCACACACCAAATTACAGGATGATTGACCGAAATAGAGTATAAAAAAATCGATAAAAAAAGAAATTTCAATGTTTTTAGTCTAGAATCGATTTTTGAGGCACTCGACTACGGTACTCGAAACTATCGGTTTCTCTAAGTTTATTGTACGCATTGGTAAATGTGTAACGCGAAGGCGAATGCTGATCCGGATAACGCTCAGAAATTTTTATTCTGTACCGACAAAAGGGAATTCTGCTGTAGTACTTTTCATTGAAGAGAATCATTGGCGTAGGGAGTATGTTTTCTGGGGGGGGGGGGGGGGGGGGCTAAGCAGGGCCGGCCGGATCTCTTTCATCCTTTTTTTAAAAAAAATTGACATAATAGTCGATAATCATGTAAAACCCATGAAATATGAAACTTCCTTTAATCACACGTTCATGTTAACATTAATATAAAACTCTTGCAATACTAAAAAATAATCGACTGATTTTTCATCATTCTTTAATCCAGTTACCAGTCTATAAACTTTATTTTCAGTAGGTATTCAATTAAATAAGTTTTACCTTTCAATTTTTTTCTGCAAATCGGCCCAACACTTTTTCAGCCGGAATTAATTTTTAATAATGTAATTTTGCATGTTCAACAATCACATATGACAGAATTGTTCCTGAAGCATTGTAATTCTAAGCCACATTTTTACCTGTCTCATCGCAGAACAACTTCTCTCACAGTCGGCGAAGCTCACTGGGAGTACTTTATTTCTTGAAAAATATTATATAAGTTAGGGTAGTACTCCTTTTTAAAACGATTTCTTAAAGTTTCAGCATTGATGTCATCATTTTTAAATTGGAGTAAGCTTCAATTTAAAAATCAGCTTCAGCTTCTAAAGCTGACGTATGAATCATTACGATTTTTTAGAAATCATTGATGAAATCTTCTCCGTTTTTCATTTCCAATTTTGAAAATGCATCAACTGCATGAGCTAACGGTAGATTCTTAAATCGGCGTTTTAGATCTACCATTTTTTTCGTAGTAAATCCGTACTAAATTCGTAGTAACTTCAGTATTTTTCCGGTTGTGTATCAGTCGGTAAATATGATGTGTTGCTTTTGCCTACTGTTGACTTAATTGTGAAATTAAAATATTTATTTAATTTACGTAGGTAATGAAATAGTTACTTTTTATACAAATTACGAAATTACAACGAAGGAAATAGTTCAAGTTTCATTAAGTTATTTCTTCATGCTTGCTTGGTTGAAACTTAAATAACATTGATCAAATATTTGACTTTAATTATTTTGGGTCAATTTTTTTGCGGGGACGTGGGGCGTGCCCATCCCAGCCCTGGCTAAGCCAATGAAGAGAATACACATTATGGAAATCACAAACTCCTCACTGTACTTCAAAACAAGTTGATAAGATTCTTAGTTGCGAACAATCTAAACAAAGCCGGCCGAATTGCCTAGATTTCGCTTAGTATTGAACTATTGAAACCTCAATTAGAGCATGTCGGTTAATATAGAATGAAATGATTAATAAGAAAATACAATCAATGTGAATCAGATTGCAAGCCTGCATTGAGTGGTGCTTATCACTTTGAGCACCTTTTATATGAGCACCGTGTTTTTTTTATAACGATTCTAGGCTAAAAACATTGAAATTTCTTTTTTATCGAATTTTTAATACTAAATCTTGATCGATCATCTGTAGATTTGGTGTGCGAACTTATTTTAAGTTCCGTAATAAAATTCTGGAAAATATAGTAGTCCCATTCAAAAAGAATGGAGGTGACCTGGAAATCTCCGAAGCACCTCCACCTGGATGAACCTCGTAGCCACAACTCGATGACCCTCTTTGAACCATGCATTTTTTGTGGGAAAAGTTTTTTCCTAAGTCTGATACGTTAGAAAATATTTCTACGGCTGATAGTTGTTGCCTTACCCTGTATATCTATACGTATAGAACAGTTCCGTAACTCACTGACTGACTAACGTATAGACAACGCAAAGCCGAAACAGCTGAAGATAAAGACATGCCATTTGGAAAATACTTCCCCTAGAAAGTCTAGAAGTGCACTAAGAACGAATTTTTCGAAAATTAACTCCTAAGGGCCGGAAATGGGGTGTAAACGTTTGTATGGAAAATTATATTCCTTGCGCATTCTTCAAAACAAATAATAAAACACATATTTTAGGATTTTTTAAAACAACCCCTAATTAGGGGTGCTTGGTGCTTGATACTTGGTCAACGGGGTGTTGAAGTTTTTATGGGAAAATCGAATTCCCTGCTTTTATCTGACTGAAATTTGGATGACATGTTACTTAAGGCATTTACGAACCCGAATATTTAACAATTAACTGATTTTCTCCTACAATTAAATAAACGTACATTTCAGGATACTGGTAAAATTTCAAGCCAAGTTACCGAACTTTTAACAAAAAATTACGTCTTAAAAAATCTACTAATTTATGCAGCACCTTATGGAGATGACATGTTGGCTACATTTCTATCTAATAATTTATATACTAAATAACTCTAGATGTCTGATATAAAGTGCTCTAAGCATGTAAACAAGTCTGAAGATTCCGTAACGACGATAAAAACAGGGAGTCACCGAATGTTTAAACAAAATATCAACGATAAAACTTTAAAAAGTGTGACTAGCAGAAGAATTTTCGTAACCACGACTTTTCAGAGAAAATGTAAAGATGTCTAAATCTACAAAATTTATGCGAAATTTTTAATTGCCATTCATTGGTGGGTATAATAATTGATTGTACCTTATTGTTATCAAGTGCCACTGCAATCTATTAACGATTCAAAAGGGCCCTGCTTATGCACGCGCTGCAGGGGTGCTCTAAGGGTTTTTCGAAAATCAACCTCTAAAAGTTTGAAATGGGATGTAAAAGTTTGTATGGAAAATAGATTTTGATCAGTTATTTTTATTCGAACTAAGCAATTTTAGTAAAGTTTATTTTTGGATGAATCGTTATTATTCATGTCTTTTCGATTTGAATGTAATCTGTTTAGAAACACCTCTACCCTGAGGCCCTAATGGCTTGAAGGCAAATTCCACGCGGGAGAAGCCGCGGGCGGAAGTTAGTTTAGGATAATAAGACCATTCTTACTCTATCGGGCTTGAATAACGTTGGATGTTGAGAGGTCAATCGAAGAGTGCTACCGAGATCCCTCTCCAGCGTCAAGTGATCTTCGCTTCCGCTGTCCCTCGCGTCCCTCGTGTTCTTGGAGTCGCTTCTCCGGCTTGGTGCAATCTTCGTCGACGTTTGTACGGTCGTCGTGTCTCCGCAGGATTTCGCCAATGTCGATCCCGAGGAATCGCCGAAGTCGAGACGCAGCAGCTTCGTCGAGGTGGACGTCTCGCCGCACGAGCGCGCGAGGGTCGATCCAACGTCGCCTTGCAGGTCGGAACTTCTCGCGGTTTTCGTGGACAGCTCGACTTGCGCGGTCTCGGCACCGGAACGCGCTAGTGTCGATTCGGCGTCGCCGGTTCTCGTCACCGTCGCTGAAACCTTATTTCCAAATAAAACAAATTTCATACATCTCGCTCGGACCCTCGATTGGATTGAATAAAAAATTGAAATAAAAATCCGTCGATGAATAGACATACATAGGGGCACCCATACCTTCTGCTATTTTTTCAATTGTCATTTTTCGTTCTTTTTTAACCCTGTGCACATATTTGTGTATCTATTAAGGGGGGAAATCCCTTTATTACGTAAAGAAGAGCTTCTGGCCGAAAATCAACTCTACAAGGAAGCTGAGGCACTACTTTATGACCCCGGAATCGCAGATTAATCGGTAGGTCATTTAGTCACCAAATTTTTGAGTCGTGAAATTTTAAACGCGTTTTCCTGAAAATTACTTTTTCGCGAACGTCGCCCGAGATAACTCAAAAACGATATCATCGATAATCTTGAAATGTTGCAACCTTTTAGATAATATAATTACCCCCTATGGGAACCTTAAGTATCTTGAAAATTTTCAAAAAAATCACTTTTTCGTCAACAAATACTATAGTGAAAATTTCATGAAAAGTAGAACATTTTTTTAAACGCGTACCACTTTACGAAATTTTACTTTTCTTTGGATTTCTTAGGTTCAAATAGGCAGTGTGGGTCTTGAAAATCTAAAAGTTCTTGGCTTTGATGTTTCCGATCAATGCACCAGACAGTAAGTTGTACACCATGGAACAACTCAGGTGGCAACCGCCTCTGAAGCCAGTGCACAGCCGCCATTTTTAAATTTAAAACAAGATTAAAAAATCAAAAGATGTCATATATACATAAAATTTTAATTATGTAGAATGAATACTTTGAACATTAAAATTGTTTGAAACTCGTTTATTATCAGCTGCCTATAGGGATCTTCCCCCTTAAAATCGAGATAAAATTTAAAAAATTTGGCTGTAACGCGTCAGAAGAGAGAAAAAATCTTGAATGGATAAGCTAAATTATGTCGTCAAATCGAAGGACTAAGAATTTACCTGAAATCCGGCACTGACAAGAGCGCCGCTTGTTGTTCCAGCACTTCTCGTAATAAGTGCTCCAGAATCATCGTAGCTCTTGACAAAGTCCATGGCCCCCACAGCCATACTTTGCTTTCGAATACCCGGCTGAGCACCTCCGTCGAGATAACTCAACAATTTGTGCTCGTCGGCTGCAAAAGTGTTCATTGCTGGTTTGTAATTTTGCGGTGTCTGGGGTGTCGAACGATACTTTGCCCGCGGTATCATCACGGTGAGGGAACGGTCGCAGTGTTCCTCGTGGCTTGCTCCTATGAACCGTATTCATAATATTTTATACCCATATACTTCCTGACCAATTTCATCTTGAGTCACTCTTGACTGATTAGGGGAATGTACAAGATCAACATAACCTCACAAATTTTTGAACCCAGTTTTCTCATAGAAGGTTAAGTTTTTTAGGAAAAACCAAAGCATCAGGCTCTGTAGAATTCACTGACGCAGAGCTTGACGATTTTATTTTGCTCTAAATATAATTCATCTTTGAGGAATCTCGGTTTAAAAGTTTCAGCACTCTGTAGCACTTATATGTCATGTGGTACAGATTCTACTTCGCTTTAAGGCCAAGTGTCACACCGACCGAGCGACCATGAGTGCGAGAGAGATAGCTGATTTGCAGATTCCCAATGATTTCTGAAACGGTTGATTTTTGGGAAAAAAGAAAAGAAACACGTTCCGCTCTGTTGAACGACGAACAACCGCTTTCTCTTCTTTTGCCCGAAATATGATCCGTCTAGAAGAAAACTTGGCAGTAGGACTTAAGGCAATGTGTCACACGTCCAGTCGGTAAAAATCCTACTGCCAAGTTTTCTTCTAGACGGATCATATTTCGGGCAAAAGAAGAGAAAGCGGTTGTTCGTCGTTCAACAGAGCGGAACGTGTTTCTTTTCTTTTTTCCCAAAAATCAACCGTTTCAGAAATCATTGGGAATCTGCAAATCAGCTATCTCTCTCGCACTCATGGCCGCTCAGTCGGTGTGACACATGGCCTTAAGGCCATGTGTCACACGTCCAGTCGGTAAAAATCCTACTGCCAAGTTTTCTCCTAGACGGATCATATTTTGGATAAAAGAAGAGAAAGCGGTTGTTCGTCGTTCAACAGAGCGGAACGTGTTTCTTTTCTTTTTTCCCAAAAATTAACCGTTTCAGAAATCATTGGGAATCTGCAAATCAGCTATCTCTCTCGCACTCATGGCCGCTCGGTCGGTGTGACACTTGGCCTTAAGGCCATGTGTCACACGTCCAGTCGGTAAAAATCCTACTGCCAAGTTTTCTCCTAGACGGATCATATTTCGGGCAAAAGAAGAGAAAGCGGTTGTTCGGCGTTCAACAGAGCGGAACGTGTTTCTTTTCTTTTTTCCTAAAAATTAACCGTTTCAGAAATCATTGGGAATCTGCAAATCAGCTATCTCTCTCGCACTCATGGCCGCTCGGTCGGTGTGACACTTGGCCTTAAGCAGTAAGTTATTACATTTTCTTTTTTTAAAGGTTTTGCGGAATATTCTAAAGATGTCTGTTTACTCTGTAATACAAATTTATGTTTTACTATTGTTGAGAAATAAATAACTGGTTTCAGTAATCGATTAAATTTTTTATTTTATTACGATGAATCCAATTGTTCTACCTATACGTCAATCACAAACGAATTTAAGGTTAGGTAGCTGATGATTTAATTCTCGCGTACGCCCATCTGCGTTATACAGAACACCTGATTTCTGCCACGCTTCCGAATTTTCAAACGGTCGCGAACCCTCTCGTAACTCCAAGTATTTCGACATTTTAACATTAAAGGCCTTTTTACATAAGTCGTTAACCCAAAACTTTTTTATTATATTGTATTTGGAATCTTTATGACCTAATCAACGTTACTGTAGTTCTTGTCAATATCTGTTGCGTAAGTGCGAAAATATCACTTGATACAAGCTTGTTGAGGGCAGTGTTGGGCAGCACTAATTACTTTGAGTAATTAATTACATTGAAATTACTAATTACACCTATAATTTGTAATTCAAAAAATAAAACATTACTAATTACATTTGTTATTTGTAATTAAAAAAAAATATATTACTAATTACATTGTAACTTGAAATAATAAAAATTTGAATTACAAATTACAAATGTAATTAGAATATTTTTTTCTTTCTAATTACAAATTAAAAATGTAATTAGAATTTTTTTTTTCTAATTACAAATTACAAATGTAATTAGAATATGTTTTTTTTCTAATTACAAATTATAAATGTAATTAGAATATGTTTTTTTTCTAATTACAAATTACAAATGTAATTAGAATCGATTTTCTTTTAAATTACAAATTCCAAGTGTAATTCGAATCGATTTTTCTGCTAACTACAATTTACAAATGTTAATAATATAGATTTTTCTTATGATTACAAATTACGAATGTCATTAAAATGAGACTTCGATCTGGCTTAAACAAGAATTTGAGACGAAACGAAGTCAAGACTGATTGTGAGTCTCGAAAAAATGTCGAGCCCAATCTATGGTCTCGGTCGCTTCCCGGTCTCGAATAGTCTTATCAGTTTTGTTGGTGTTGGCTGAATTTGAGGATTTTTATTATCCAGGCGCGTTTTTCTTCTTGACCCCTTCAGCGGCAAGAGGATTTCACTATTTGTGTCTGTGTCATATGCTCGACAAAAAATTCTATTTAAATGAAACCTGGCGCTTATGAGGTTTTTTGGTCGCTGATTACGAATTCAAGGTCAAAATTTAGAAATTCAAAATAGTGGGGCAAATATAGAGGATCGAAACTGAAAGTTCATTTAATTTTATTAAAAATCGGCTCGGGGGTTATCAAAGTCATTAATTACGAATCTGTCTTTCAAATTCAGAATAAAAAAACGGTGGATCTAATGTGGCAGACCTAAATACAACAATTTACACGATTCGCAAAATAATTGGTATTAAGGGGTTTTCAAGGTCGCTTATTACGAATCTGCCCTACAAATTAAGAAATTCAAAATGGTGGATCCAATATGGCGTAACGAAATGCAAAAATTGACTACAATCGGATAAAACTCAGTACTAGGGGGTTTTTGAGGCCGCTGATTACTAGTCCAAACCCACGATACATACATTCAAAACAGTGTCTCCAATATGGCAGACCATGATATAATAATGTATAATAAAGGATTTTTGAGGTCGATAATTATGAATCTGCCTGTAAAATTCGAAAATTCAAAATGGCGGATCCAGAGTACCAAGTTTCCACGGACTCCAGTCAATGTTTGCATTTTGATACGCGATGGTAGATCTGCTATTTTTTAATTCTGTATTTCGAGAGCAGATTCATAACCAGTGACCTCGAAAACCCCTTGATACCAATTATCGAGCGAATCGCGTAAATTATGGTATTTTACGAATTTGGACATGCAGCGAGATTTTCCAATCATGCGATCCGTATTTTAAAAATATAATACACCACTGCCATCGTCAGCTCCTGTGGAACGGCTATTCAGTTTTGCCACAATGATGAATTTGCCACGATCCAACCGACTTACAGATACTCATTTTGAGCAACGAGTATTGTCAAAGGCAAATGCTACAAAAATTTTCTGCTGAAAATTACACTAGATTGGCACGGTCGAACCACCAGTGATTGGCCATTTCATATATAACGGAATAAATAATTTGTTTATCTATTTATTTAGACCGGCAGAAAAGACTGTCAGCGTTATTATAAATATAGCTTATAATAACTTATAGCTTATAAATAGCTTGTAAATTTAATCTTATAATTACAATTTTTTTAATAAAAATTTTAAGATTTTTTCCATTACGTTTATATGTATTATTACTCCGAAATTTCTGTTATATAAAATCGAAGTAAGAAAAAATGTTTACTCCGATTTCGTACTTTTTCTCCAAGTAAAAATCGAGTAAAAAGCATCTAAAGGCCGTAGCATCTGCAGCTGCATTTTAGCTAGACTGTACTGCATTCACCGTGGATATGGGGAAACTGCGGAAAATTCATACCGGTACAGGCGGCTTTTATTTTTACTGAGTTTCAAGTATATTACCACCACCAGAAACTTAGAAAGACTGCCCTCTGCTCAGAAATCGGCACGCAAACTATCGGACGGCTGAGTGGTCACCCATCCACAATCCAGGCCTATGCTGTTTAACATGTGTGACCGGCAAAGCTGTGCACCAACCATTACGGCCGGCTATTCCGATTTCATATTTCTTTTCAATTTTTTATTACATGTCTTTTATATTAAATCGGCATAAGAAAATGTTTTTTGGCACTTTACTGCGAGAAAAAAAAATATAAAATCGGGGTGAAGAAAATGTTTGTGCTCTGATTTTCATTTTTATCTACTTTTGATATTTTATGTGGGGGAATTGCCCAAAGTCAGTAATATTTTTTTGGAATGATTATTCTAGTGATGCCACAAAACCAGACAAGACGATACTTTAGTTCGTCTCGATCAAATTCGAGATGAGACAAGGTCAAAAGTGAGTCTCGGTCTTGTCTCGAGCCAAATTCATATTCTCGGTCCCGCCTCGACCTCGAAACCCCCCTAATACTAACTATCGTGAGAATAGAGTAAATTATTGTATTGTAGTTCACCATGATCGATCCACAATTTTCAATTTACGCATTTTGAGGACAGACTTGTAATCAGCAATCTCGAAAACTTCCGAGTGCCAATTTTCAGTCAAATTGAATCAATTTTCAGTGTTAAACCGCCATTTTAGATCCGCTATTTTTAATTTTGATCTTTAATTCATAATCAGCAGACTGCGGAAACCTCTGAGAACCAAATTTTGCGAAAGTCAAGTCTAACCAATAACGAAATACTCTATGTGGGCCATATGTCATCAATAAGCTGCACACGGGGTCCGTCGATCTGCCATTTTGGATTTATGAATTTGAGGATGGATTCATAACCAGCGACCTCGTTCACCCCCTAATACCAATTATCGTGCGAATCGCGTAAATTTTTGTATTTCGATCCGCCATTTTGAATTCCTGAATTTTGAGGACTGTGAATTTTGTTAATTATGAAAAACAATTAATTCAAATTACATTGGTCATTTGTAATAAGAACAAAAATCGATGCTGATTAGATTTGTAATTAGAAGAAAAATTAATTATAATTACGATTGTCATTTGTAATTAGGAAAAAAATCGACTCTAATTACACTTGTGATTTGTAATTAGAAAGAAAAAAAATTCTAATTACATTTATTTTTTGTAATTAGAAAGAAAAAAAAATTCTAATTACATTTGTAATTTGGAATTAGAAAGAAAAATATATTCTAATTATATTTGTAATTTGTAATTAGAAAAAAAACCGTTCCCAATTACATTTGTAATTTGTAATTAGAAAAAAAAACCGTTCCCAATTACATTTGTAATTTGTAATTAGAAAAAAAACCGTTCCCAATTACATTTGTAATTTGTATTTACAGTTTTTATAATTATGAATTACAATAGTAATTCGTAACTAATTTTTTTCTAATTACAAATGACAATTGTTATCAGTAATTGTTTTCCTTCTAATTACAAAATGCCATTGTAATTAGCCTTTTTTTTTTTACTAATTACAAAATACCATTGTAATTAGCAATTTTTTTTTTACTTATTACAAATTACATTTGTAATTTGTAATTAGAGTATCATCAATTTAAAAAACGCCCAACACTGGTTGAGGGTGACTCTTCCATAAGCCCTGTGTTAAAATCCTAAGTTCAACCATTTGTATCTCTCTTATTTAAACATTGACCTTATCTAAAATTTTGCATGCGTGAATATGGGTACTTGTTCTGTATCACTAAAAAAAAAAATTTCCTGGATATGAGACGTTCGTCACCGAGCCCCCTTAACTATAGCATGTTTATGATGAAAATCAAACCCAATGAAAATTCGTATTAAAATAGATTTTTATTTTTAGATTCTTATGCGATTTGAAATTGTATCCGGCGTTGATATTTGAGTACCGAATAAACTTTTCGAATTTTAGGAGCAGTATCTCAAGGTCATTGGTGCGTTCGACTTGGGAGCTTACACGCTTTTACGGCCCCTCTACACTACTCGTTCGAAGTTCCTCGCCGAAGTACTCGGCGAAGCTAGCCGAGTATGGGGAGCGTCACCACACTACTCGCTCAACTTCGCGAGAACTCGTGCTCGCGACTTCGGCCTTTTGACTTGGCCCAAAATACCGACACCGATCGGAAGTCGTCCTAAGCGAAGCAAAGCGAGGCGAAGAAGCACGAAGTGCCTTTCTACACTCTCGTCCTGGTCCAACTTCGATTAACTTCGCGAGTAGTGTAGAGGGGCCCTCACAGAAGCATTTATGACGTCACGGGTGACGTCATTACCGCTGCCATATAGTGATCACAAACGTTTCTTCCAGCAAGGTAGAGTAGCAAAAGCGTGAGCTGTAAAAGGGCGCTTACTTTCGAAACGAACACCTCGTGAACACAATGAACAGGATAAACTTCCGAATAGCTGTTACCTCCGATTTGGCTGAAATTTAGTACAGACCTTCTTTTTGACGATATAAGATAGTGTGTAAAATGATTTTTGGCGCATCGCAATAGTTTTCTCAATATCGAATTTTGAAAATTGCAAAATTAACACGTGCGTGTATATCTGTATCTACTAGCACCCACTCCTATCCCTACTCACACGCTATCCTGGCGTGTAAAGAACACGCACACACACCCACACACGCACGCACACACACACGTGGTTTGGAGTAAAAAATACCGCGGAATTGACGAGCCGTGGGGTCCACACGCACACACACACCCAAACACGAACGCACACACGCACGCACGCAAACACACGCACATACACACATGTGGTTTGGAGTAAAAAAATACCGCGGAATAGACGAGCCGTGGGGTCCACACACACACACACATACACAATTACACTAAAACCGCCCTTATCAGAGCTAGGAATGCTAAGCAGCCAACCTCCACGTGGTCCATTCTGGGTAATGCAAATGGTCTGTGAACTGCTATTGGCAAAACAATGATGGAAAAGAGAGATTCTGCAAATTCAGAATTCCACACGATGCTCAAAGTTCCATCTTCCTCCCCAACCTTCCAGCCCAAACTTCCTCATAGAGAAAGCTTAAAGCATTGTCGACGTGTGTGTTTCTATCTTGAGGGAACTGTATGAGACGAGGTGGCTGACCTGACTAGAAAAATTTTGATAATATGAGAAATACATTGAAAAACAATTTTTTTAATCTTATGGGGGGGCGGAGCCGCCCCCCCCCCCCCCCCGGGGGGGTACGACCCCTCTCCCGCAAGGGGATCTGCCCCTTGACCCCGCCGGTGGGTTTCACCCCCCGGACTCCCCTCCTCGGCCGACCACTGGCTCCAGTAGCCAAACATGTAGGTAGAATAAGGCTAGGAGTGCGTGCAATTTCGACATTTTCAAAATTCGATACTGAGGAAACTATTGCGATGCGCCAAAAATCCTTTTACACACAATCTTATATCGTCAAAAAGAAGGTCTGTACCAAATTTCAGCCAAATCGGAAGTAACAGCTATTCGGAAGTACAGCCGTTACCTATAGTGTATCATGTGTCCAACGGTAATCTTTTTGGCTGGTTTTCAACATGAAGGTAACCTTTGGGCGGACATTTTGTCACTTTTAGCCAGCTTTTGGACAACTTTTTGAAAATTGCTATTCGGGTAACAAAGTCGGCGTGAGAATTTCTGAAAAATGGCGGCAAAAACTTCACACAAACTGTTCTCAGTTGATTTGGGGGGCCTATTTCTAATAAAATAACCTTATCAACAAACTTTTGGCTCCGAAGTAGAGGATTTCTTTTAAGGTAGTACTAGCGGATTGACTAGTCAACAGAATATCTATCAATTTTCGAATCTGAACAATGCAAAATATAATACATTTAGGTACAATAATAAATATGATACGGAAAATAATTATTTGAGAAGTATATGTGATAACTGTGTGCATTATATTATGAAAAGTAAAGTATTAAAATAGCAATCAGATTTGACGTGAGTTGTCTCACCGTCCGCTATTTCATAATTCTGGCAATATTCGTGGCAACGCTGTCCTCAGCCGCTTCCGATCAATGTCAAAAGTTTGTTTATGCCGTCCGTGTGTGTAAGCATGTGTGTAGTGTGTGGGCAATGTGCGTATGTAACTTCGGTCTTACATACAATATGGAGTACAAAAAACGCCCCGCGAAGATAAAAAAGAATGATAAAACTTCATTATATAATATTCAATCCATAATTATTTATCATTAATGAGAAAATTTCTTGCGTAAAGAATCTACAACTTTTGTCGTTGCATTCAAATTGACCGGCTCGATTCGGCCTCCCGGATACGACGAACACAGCTGACGGTATGCGGTTTTGCCAAATCTGCGCCATCTCTCTCGGCATGGCCGACACCACTAGCGAACGCAAAAATTAGTCGATTCAATCGATAATATCTGCTCGAAATATCCCGTAACCTATATTTTGTATGCAACATACGTGACCGCGACAGTTTTCTTGTTATTTATCGCTTTTCGCATAGCTCGTATCTATTCGCGAACTACTATTATTTTCGTCTCAAATCTCGATCCGCACGGATTCCCTATATGGTATGGGTTAAATGCATTGATTTCGTGATTTAAGGTCAAGTGTCACACCGACCGAGCGGCCATGAGTGCGAGAGAGATAGCTGATTTGCAGATTCCCAATGATTTCTGAAACGGTTGATTTTTGGGAAAAAAGAAAAGAAACACGTTCCGCTCTGTTGAACGACGAACAACGGCTTTCTCTTCTTTTGCCCGAAATATGTTCCGTCTAGGAGAAAACTTGGCAGTAGGATTTTTACCGACTGGACGTGTGACACATTGCCTTAATTACTATTGTATCTAGCCGGTAAGGCATGCTGAGTTTTCGCGGACGTCATTCTGTATGTCTATACTACAGCATACAAAAAAAATCAATTTTTTTTCTAATAAGGAGGTTCGTGCGCATACTACCTTAAGAGAGGCATCCAAAAATTAAGAAATTTTTTTTCCAATTCATCTCTTTGTAATTACTATCTTCTATTACATCGAAATCTTTATCCCTATCGGTTTCATTGTTAATTATTTCAAGCAACTTGTCAATATTTTGGAAACCAACAAACACTTCTGCTGCACTCGCCATCTTGATACTAATAATGTTAACCCGAACGAGTCGAGTTTTGGAAAGCGTCAGCTCATCGAAACACGCACAGTCAAACACGAACGTGCAACAGCACCGCTAATAAACCTGAGCGCTGCAAGCGGGTAAGTGCCCGAGTCGAACGCACCCCATTTACCACACGCTGCGAACTTTCGACGCGGTCACGACGGTATTGCAGAATTCTTAGTTTTTGGCTACGAGTCGCCGCAAACTACTACCTGATATCGCAGCAATTATCTGCTACTCACACTATAGCAAAGAGCAGAGGCCCAATAGGCGACAGTTGCTGCAAGTCGATATAATTGCTAGATTTTTACTATTGTCGATAATACTTTCAGCTTCGTTGGTACCATTTTGCTAATTTCATGTAAAAATAACTTCAAACCCCAATTCTTCTGTCATTTTTCCATAATATCAGTTGGAACAACGATCAAAATGTGTCAAATTTTTTCACTGTCAAGATCCTAACGGTTTTGAAATGTGAACGGTGCAAATCAGTAATCCACAATCAGTGGATAGTCAGGGTCTTTCTGCAACACTATCGCATGTACACGAAAAATTTCATATCAATTGATTGCATCGATTCGTCAAAATTAGAGTTAAAAATTTTTAAGTGGTTGGAGCATGGCATACCTCGCCTTAACCCTTATAAATTCTTTTTCCGTTCCACCTCGCCGCCTACAGCTGATAAAAAATATTTAAAAAACTATGGATAAGTCTCGTGGAAAAAAGGTTACCGGTAGTGATGGAAGCTTTTCTTGGCGAGCGAGATCGTTTGTCATTAGGGGTGATCTTTCTGGCAGGTCGTTTGGCTGGAGGCGCGGGTGCGATGGATCTCGGAGGTGGGGGTAAAATGTGAGGTACGTGATGTGGTATAGCGAGATCCGTGACGCTACCTTCGCTACTGGTATCACCAGCGGTGCCAGGTATCATTGCCCGCCGATCCGCGGATTTGCCGCGACGTCCCGGATGCCGGAAACAGGCGAGGCCGAGGCAGACCGCGAGTAGGCCGAGTAAAATGGCACCGGTCGTCACGAGAGCTATCAGCAATACTGGAAGAACGTGGAAGCAGAAAAACGGAAAAAATTAGATACAATTTTTTTGCCAATATCGTGGACCTTATTATATTTTGTTGTTTTCTTTTGTCCCATGCAATAATGGATTTTGGGGGGAAAAAATCTTGCGAATTGGGAAAGTCCACTATTGTTTCTTCATTATTATTTCGTTCGCAAAGTTTCCCTCATCCGAAAGTCGTTTGTTTTTTGTGGTAGCTTCCTCGTAGAGGAAGCTTTGCAAGCAAAATGAAATTACAAGGAAGCAATGGAAAACCTTCGAATTCGCACGATGTTTTCTCTATCTTCTCCTACTCTATCTACCGAAAAAATACACGCGCATTTCGAAATTAGGGAACAGAGTTTACTACATTTTTCGAAAAATTTAGGCTACAAAAGTCGGTGGCCTAAATTTTGTATGAATTGTATTGAATGTGGCGGCAAAGTGATTGCCGCCACATTCAATACAAATCAGACGTCACACTCGGTTTACGTGGATAATGTCCATCCAACATTGCGAAATTCGACCAAGGCGTGTTTTACATTTACAACGATAAAAGAAATCGAGTTTTTTTTTAACCATCGAAATATATACGTAGAATATTTTCCCAAAGTTTCAAAGAGAAATTCGAAAAACTTCAAACGTTACAGCCCGTCAAAGGCAGAAGCTATAGGAGCCAATCCAGGGCTATTACTGCACCCTGCACTATTGCATCCCGACGTGCAAAAGCACATGCTGCCAATTGACGAAGACCTATCTAAAAATGATTTGTTGGAAAGGTGTTTGGGCGGCCACACGCAAAATGCGAATGAATGTTTTAATTCGATCGTTTAACGTCTTACCCCGAAGCACCTCCATTCGGGTCTGTAAATCGTAGAGATTGTAGCATATTTGGCAGCCGGTTTATTTAACGGATGCATCTATTCTAATCTTTATTTAACGAATGCATTTATTCCAAAAGTCATGCACGCGCTTGCCGACAACAGCGATCATAGGCGAATGCAGCGATAGGAGCAGCGCAGTCTTTCAGAGAAAAGAAGGCTCGAAAAGCAAGAAGAGATGAATTAATGGAAGGAAATCAAATTTATGAAAAAACTGAAGGCTTATTATATCGGCCTGGTATCGCTGACTAACCCGTCAGTAATTTTAATCATTGGTATTTTACGTGTCAAAACTTTAAACGTGTTTTTCTCAAAACTGCATTTTTAAATTGGCGTGCAGAATTACTTAAAAACTACTAAGCTGATTGAATTGAAATTTTTTAGAAATATTGAGAATATTAGTACCTTCTAGTTGAAGAGAATTGTTTTAAAAAAATTAGAAAAAAAAACTGTTTTCATCCAAATTTTTCGTGGCATTTTGTTTTTTTTTAATGTGTGCCATTGTCTTGAATTTGTATTTTATATGCTTAAATTCTTAATTTTGATAACTGCCAAATAGAAACTATAAATGTTCTAACTGCAATATTGTTTGAATTTTTTGCAGATCAAAGACTGCACGTCGTTTCGCAACCCCCGCGGCAAGCTTGCTGTAACACTCTGCCATAGCTCTGCCATTTTGATGATAAATGAGTAAAAAAAAATGTTTTGTATACTTAAATATATTATTTAATATTACTTGTGGAATCGTCAGAAAATAGGAAAAGTTGATGATCGAAGTTTAGCATGCCGCCATTTTGTACATTTTTTTGCTGAATCTGGTATCAAGCATCATACACTCATACAGATTAAGAATATGCTTGGTTTTTTTCCACATTCATACACTGTTAGCAACACTGGTCGCTAATCCGGGGCGTTATCCTCGCACCGTTGTAAACAAACGTACAAGAGTACATGATTTTATATTTTTTTTCTTCAATTTGTACGTATTCTTGAGGGGTCGATAAACATGTGTAAAAAATGTCAGAGAAAGAAAACAGCAACAGCTTAATAATTATTCCATCCTAAAAATCGTCTTCAAAACAGCGTTTTAGACAATAATACTGCCTTAAGGAAGTTGAGGTGTTACAGTCCTTTTTGTTACCCAAAAGAAAACAGTACGTTTAAAAAATTGAGCCGCTTCCCAATCTGGCAATGTTGCATACATTTTTCAGGGGTGAGGGTTTGTGTGTGTGTGTACTGTCCGTTGTCTCAACTATGGCTGATTTGTGACATGGCAAAATTACGATCAGCAAAAATTGATGTGAAGTATTGACATGGAGAAGAAAATGAGTGATTGAAGCAGTACACAATGAAAGCACCGGTCACGTTAACTTGGGGGAAAAAAAAAAAGACAAGATCGTTGAAAGCAACACTGACGCTGATGAACGGGGTTTTTTTCGAGCTTGGGTTTGCAACTACAATCTGTCCCGTGAGGGGACATCCAATAGTTCGGTGGTCACTTTTTAGGTTGTTTTGCGTATTGTAGATGGAATGTCCAGTGACATTCCACCTAGCATTTGTTAGAGATTTTCGGGGCTCGTGAGGTCGAGAGGTTCAACACGTTCGAGTCTTTTTATTTCGCCACGACGATCTAGTCATCCACGAGCTAGTGAGTTGGGATGATTCCAGAGCCTTTCCACGCATTGTTTGCTAAATTTTTAGTTATCTTTTTTTATAAATGTCACTCGTAGATCGTTGTGTATCGTTTTGTTATTTGTATACCAAGGAGCATTAGCAATTGTTCTTAGAGCTTTAGATCGGAATCTCTGAAGTATATCGACATTGGATTTGCTGGCCGTTCCCCAAAGTTGGATACCATAAGTCCACACTGGTTTAAGTACTACATTGTATAGGAGTATTTTGTTCCCCATGAATAGCCGAGAGTTGTTTTCAATCAGCCAATATAGTTTTTTGAGTTTTAGATCAAGCTCTTTTCTTTTCGTTTTTATATGTTTGTTCCAGGTTAGACGTCTATCTAGGTACATCCCTAGATATTTGACTGCATTCAATGTAAGTAGGGGTTGGTTTTTTTTAAAACAACTGTTGGGCATTCTTCTCTTCGCAGTGCGAATGTGATGTGCACTGATTTGCTTTCGCTCGCTGTTATCCTCCATTTTTTCAACCACTCTTCGACTTCTGTTAGTGCTCCTTGGAGTAGATGAGACGCCAAAGTAGAATTTTCATGCGTGGCTATTATTGCTGTGTCGCCTGCATATGTTGCGATTGTAACGTTGTCTACCGATAGTAAGTCTGCAGTACATAGCGTGTACAAAACTGGGCCAAGAACACTACCCTGTGGTACTCCTGATTTTATCGGATGAAGAGGTGAAAGCTCTTGCCCGTATCAGACTTGCAATTTTCTGTTGTTTAAGTACGATTTCATGATGAGGTAGAATTGGGCTGCTCCTTTCTTTATTTTATAGAGTAGGCCATCATGCCATACTTTATTGAACGCCTGTTGTATGTCTAAGAACAGCTGAACAACTGAACAGTATTTTTTTTTCTTCAAATGACTTTAAAATGACGTTGCATACCCTGTTAACTTGATCGATCGTGGAATGTGATTTTCTGAACCCAAATTGGTGTGCAGGTATTATATTTTTTGCAGATATGAGTGGGTTCATCCGTGACGATAATAGTTTTGCAAACAACTTCGATTTTATCGGGAGTAAGCTGATAGGTCTGTATGATGTGGCTTCAGTTGGTGGCTTGAGTACCATTATAATTTGGGGTACCTTCCATTGGTTTTGTACATGTGATGTGTGTAGGATCCCAGATAGACAAACGTACGGTAAAAATTGACGTGTCGGCATCATAGCAGCAAGATGACAGCATGGT
>OZ010715.1:7613523-7777481 GCA_963932345.1 Ophion ventricosus | reverse complement strand
TTCGCCCGCGTACTCCTATACCATCTTACCCTAAATCATAATTTATGACCTTCAGAACTTCAGCTGGAGTAAAGTGTTTAATTGATAGAGCCATTGGCAGAGGCGAATCTAGGAATTTCTAGATTCGCCTGTCTAGTGTCGTGTTGGTGTGGTGTTACCGCTAACGGTATAAATATTTACATCCGCCAGGTGTTCCGCAAAAATATCCGCTTTTTCTTTTTCACTTCTGGCCCATTGGCGTCTGGCATTTCTGACGGGTGGAATGTGTATTTGTGATTGTTTAATGTTTTTTTGTCATTGTCCAGAGGGAGTAGTCATTCACTTGGGTGGCCATTATGGTTTGTAGATGTTGTTGTAAGTTGTCATTGTTATATGCAAATATGAGCTTCTTGAGTCCTTTATTGGCATCATTTTAGGTATCCATTCTTATCTACAGGATTTCGGCTCAGTTACCATTTTCTCCTGAGCGTTCTTTTATCGAATTTTATTCTTACTTTCGAGCTGAAGTGTTGCTCTCCACGTTGCTTCTTGTATCAGTCTTGTAAATTGTTCAGTAGCATCGTCTATTTATGAATCGTTCTTAAGAGAAATGTTTAGATTTATATTTTCATCGATTGTTTTTCTGAAACTTTCCCAGTCAGTTTGTGTATCGTGTAGTTTAGGAGTATTGAATTGATTTATCACCCCAGTGCTTATTGTTATGATAACGTGTGGATGATTCGATGATTGTTCAAGGCTTGACTCAGTATTAATGTTGATTCTTGTTACTCCCTTCGAGACGAATAAATCCAGAACGTCCGGAATTTTGTTATGGTCGGTAGGCCAGTATGTAGGCTTTCTAGTCGTAATAGGATTCAGATTTCTTGTTATTATTGCTCTTAGCAGCTCTCTACCTCTAGTTGTGTTTAGCCTAGGACCCACTGTGTGTTTTTCGCGTTGTAGTCTCCTCCGGCAATAAATCGAGAGCCTAGCGTTTCAAAATATTCAATATAATCAGTTAATTTTATTAAATGCCTGGGTGGCAATAGACTGCTGACAATACTAAATGCCCTTTCCATTCTCCGATCTCAATACTTGTTGCTTATAGGTGTTCTTCTTCGTACTTAACCAATTCATGATGTTTTATATTTTTTCGGATGATCACATCTGTACCTTCGTGAGCTGAACCATCTGGGCGTTCTGTTTCATAGCAATTGAATCCTCGTATATTGAAGTAGTTTTTAGAAGTGAAGTGGGTTTCTGAGATAAGCATTATATCTGTTTTAGTATTGTCTAGAAATGCAGGTACTTCGTAACGTCGTTGCGCCAGGCCGTTCGCGTTCCAGAGAGCAACACGACAGAATGTATTCATTTTTCCGTTAATTTGGTGATGAATATTGTCATTAATTTCATGAGGGCGCTCATTAGTGCTGTTTGCTGTGATACTATTGACTTAAGTTCGATGGAAGATTTAACGACTACTGTTGCTAGATGTGTTGCTAGATAGTGTCTTTATTTTGCTGATTTTCGTAGGTGTCTAGATTTATTCGAGTAATGTTTGCGTAGCTTACGTCGTTTCGCCTGTGTTGTGAACTGGTTTCTCCGTTTGACCTTGAATCTCTTTCAACTGTTACACTTCTATGCTACACTTCTATAATTCTTTAGTTTGAAGGGTGAGCTCCGTTACAAAGAGCGCATTTCGCTGGTGTATCCTTGCTTTTTCGACAGTCCTCAGTTTTGTGTTCACCCCCGCATTGGGCGTACCTGTAGATTCGGCGGCAGTAACTTTTTGTATAGCCATATCTTTGGCATCTTGTGCACTGCCGGATCCCGTTGTTCTTTCTGGAAGGCTCGATCTGGACTCTAGCGTTTAGCAATAGGTCAACTTTACATGTTTCTTTGTTGTTAGAACACGGTTCGAGAGCTACAAAGAACATTGGGAGCGGTAATTTGGTTTTTCCACTTTTGACATTCAGTACATTGCTTTGAAACCTAGTTCGTTTAGCTTGTCCTTTTGTCGTCCATCACATGTTGATGGATGTAGGGATCAAATAACTACCCGATAAGCTCGCTCTTGCTTTAGTTGGCACGTGCGATAAGATGCATTTTCGTCGTCTAGTAGATGAATAATTTTTCTGTATGCAAGGGAGTTTGTTGCCATTATTTTCAATTGGTTGCCGTTGCTAATTGTCTTGTGGGTACAGTCGTTCACTGTAATCTAGTTGTTGATTTTGTTTGTCAACACTTCTAATCCTGAATACCCGGTATAAATATTGGAAGTGGTTAGGGTTCCTTGTAGCCATCGTTTGTTGGTTGATTACTTAGTTCTCTATTTATATTGAGTGGTGGTTTGTAGTACAGAGAATCTCTTTTGGTTCGTAATTATAGGGCGTGCCGCATCGTTCGAGCGGGTGGAATTAGTCCTTGGACGTGTTCTAGGTTGCACTCTTCGCCACTCTGGTGACATGTTCGGCTCATTTGTTGTCCGGATACTCCGAGCAATTCGAACACGAGGAATATCGGGGCTTGTTCTCACTAAGGCACTGGAGAACATTTCTGCAAGCGACGGTTCACTGGATGGACCTTGCGTATTTCGATACTGCAGCGGGGGATCTGAATGGATATCCTCCATGCTATGCGTGCGGTTCTCATCAGGATCATACTCATCCATTTTTACTCACACTTAGGGAGTGTTAGGCCTCCCCCCTCCCCCCCCCCCGCTCCTTCAATTTCACTGAGACTCTAGACAGAGACACGCTCGATTATAAACACGACTGTCGCCGTCGAAGGATGAAGCCGTGCCGGTGAAGGTGAAACGAATCTTAGCCTCAAAATCGTGGCAGGCAAACATCTTATAGATATTGAATTATGTTATATTATTATATATACGGATATAAAATATATGTTATGTATGCAATTAATAAATGATTGTCTTTTCCGAGCGATATAAACTTAATCATTTCTCCCATTCCTATACATGTATTTTAATCTTTAGCGCCATCGATCGAGTATAATGCATTTTTGAAATTCCCGTCACGGCGCACGGACTCGGGTATGCTTTATATGCGACGGTGCCAGATTTTCGGTTACTGAGGTATTTGTCAAAATAATCTCCTAAAAAATCTGTTAAAATTTGACCATGCTTAATCATCCTTCTTCGTTTACTGGTGAGAATTTCATATGTTTAGCATAATTTTTTACCGAGATATCATGATACGTCTCTCGATTCCCATAAGCTTACATGTAATTTCGTCTTACTCTTATGGATTTTTCTCAATAACCAAGTTTCTGAAATGCACGAAAATTTCAGCAAATTTAGTTTACATTGTAATTTACAGGGTACAATCGAATTCAGAGGTTTTATTATTTTTCTGCCAACACCTCAACTTCCTTAAAAATGTACGTGAAATACAATATTGAGCAAAACTAATCGAAGTTCGAAATTCTCAAATTGGTGTCCTAGATGTAAAGTAACATCACTCGTAAGTGGTAGATGTAGAAGAGCCTCAAATATCCACTTAAAAGTGTTTTTTCAAATGATGATTGTTCCACCTGGGCTTGCCAATATTTAACGTCATTAGAACAAAGCTGTATGGGACACTATTTACAGCGTTGTCATACAGTTTGCTGAGGATGAATTGAAAAGCCTAAGCCCGTAAGTTTTTACACTATGATTGAGTAGGGAATAATTGATAACAATCCAAAAAGTTTCTTTTGTACCTAAATTACCCACACGAAAAACCTAAACCATTCGGTACCTCTTTGCCATCATGCTTTTTCTCAGTTTATCTGAAAATGAAACCATGTTCGACAGCAACGCATGCAGATGAAATAATTTCTCAAAGACCTATTGCAGATAAAAAGTGTTATATTCCTTCAATGGATCAGTGAATCATGGCCAAACTTTGCGCACGGGCTTAGAGCAACCGAGGCGATCCTGTGTCAAATTTCTATCACTACAGTAGCATTTAGATAACATTCCCATGGATCCTCAAATAAGCGTTTACTGAAGTAGTGAGAGTCCAAAAAAAAAACACATAATTGAAAAACATAAAGCGTTTCGGCGCATCTTGTTCTGTTTGTGCGAGTAATTTTTACTGATCATCATGTATTACCTTTTAGATTGACTTGACATCTTTGGCCACTGTGCCACGGGAAACACTCGCAAACTTCGTGACCGTGGCTGTTGGTCGTGCAATGTCCCTTGTTATTGCAGGCAGTGCAACCCAACGGTGCCTGTGAACACACGCGTCCAGGATAGGCAGGATTTTCCGAAAGATCAGCCCAGCCTTCTTTGCAAGAGCACTGATAAGATCCACGGAGGTTGAAACATGCCGCTTGTGGTGAACAGTCGTGATGGGGACCACCTTTTTGGCTCAAACACTCATCAAAGTCTCGTGCCTCGATCTATGAAAAAAAATCCAAGATATGGCCAAATAATCGAGTATCTAAAAAAATAGTTAGCAAAGATTCGTCGATTGGCTTGTGATGTATCATAAAAAGTCTCCTGCACAAGTTGGATAGATTGAAAAATATATTGTTGAAGTATAATTGGGAGGAGAACTTCGAATAATTATTCCTCGATTCAAAAATCCTCACAATTGTTGATATCATTAAAATATGTTTCAGGCAAAAGCTGAATGGAGACCCAATTAGAATGCTCACTCGTACCTGAAAACGATAGATTCGCCACGTTTTATGCAACACGTGGCCCGTTTTGAACATAACCCCAAAAAAATCTGAGATATTACTAACATCATACAATTGTCGTGTCTGCAGATTCGTTTGAATTAGCCTGGAATTATGTTGATTGGCTTACTATATGATACTGAGACAAGATCCATCATTTCTAGAAATGTCCATTTATAATGTGGAAGCGCGCATAGTTGGAATGTGACAAAAGTTTTTCTATGATTTTTTATTTCCTTATTTTTATTGCTATACAGAATCGTTTTTCGCAGATTTATGTTGCAGGTTTTAAAAGATCCTGAAGTATATTTCAGGGATCGTTATGGACAAAATCTGCTGAGTTTAATCATTTGAGAAATATTAATTTTCATCGCATTCCAACTATACGAACTACGACTAGTGTCTATCAGTCTGTCCGTTTGAGCAAAGTTACAAGAAAAAGCTACCACGGTACGAGATGCTCGGACAGTAATTCTCATCGATCCTTTGGAGTAATTGGTCATTTGTATTTTTTCTGAACATACAGTACACCGACCAGTGAATGGACGAAAGCTTTACTTATATTTGAAATAAGTGAAGAATATGAATTGTTGATAAAAACTCAAATCACTATAATTTAGCAAAATAATCACAGGAGTCGTTCAAACCAATTTTTACGCCATACAGAATTTTTCTAGTTTGTTGTACATGTACTACTCAGAACTTAGTTACGATGCAGCTGCTCAGAGTAGGTGTTCTAAAGACGAAAACAAACGTTTTTGTAAGTTTTAAGGGTAAGTATTACCTTTGTTCTTTAAGATAGAATCATTCTTTAATTTTCCGCAAATTTTAAGGCAGTAGTCTGCTTTACAGGCTTCAAAAAATCGATTTTTCGTTTTTGTCTTAAATCTATTCCAAAACTATCCAAGAATATGTGTTCAAAATTTTAGAGGCCAATTCGACATATTTTCGAAGCTAGATCAGTTTTAGTGGCCGAGCGTCGAGCAGGTGCGAATGCTCGGGCAGAACTTTACAGCCCGTTTTCTCGAGTTTTCATTTTCACAAGTTTTGGAAAACGGTGCCGGCGATAGTAAAAACAATATATGTCCGATCGAAAAAAACCAAAGTGATCTAGCTTCAGTATTGAATTATCTTCTATTTGAACTAAAAAAGTTGGACAAAAGTACTATTTAAATTACTTGTTTTGCAACTTAAAGTGAATGTTTTTTCAAAAAAGTGAATTTTTTTTTCAAACTTCGAAAAAATTTGGAATTTCGTCATTTCTTCGGCATTTTTTTAGTTCATATAGAAAAGGAACTTATAAAAACTAAAAAAAAATTTGGTTCCACTGTTTCAGATGCATCGCACGACCTCCATCACCGGCACCGATTTACGAGTGCACACTCCAGGCGCCCCAGAAAAATCGTTACAACTTTGGCAAATTTCAATAATTTGTAATAATAAAAATTGTTTTTTAAAGCTTGAATATAATATACTATCGTCTCAAAATTTCGTTTACCGCAATCATTTCCTTCCCTTTCAAAAAAATTGTTGAAAAAACGCTTTTTTTTCGGCTCCTAAAGCAGACTACTGCCTTAAAAATGAATTCGTAATAATAGGTCAGAATTGGTCATGTTTATTCGCTGGTGCTGTATTTCAAACTTTCCCGGTGAACGGACAAATGGGCTCTTTTCCGATAATGCTCAAAGCAGAATGAAAAATTTAGCTTATCTGCTGAAAATTGCGGATTCAATTACTGTAAAGAATTGACAATGTATATTTAATGAAATGTTGTCAAAAAATCATTCTATTCGTTTTTTTAAATTTTACCAAAATTTATTTTTGTATTTCTCTGTCGAAACAAACTTTGGTCGTTTTTTGAGAATGTCACGTTCAGATGCAAAAAGCTTTGTCTATTTTTTACGAAATCGCAATACCAAATATAATACTCGTATGTATAAGAGTTTTATAATTGTTGTGCAACAAAGTAACCTCCAAATCTAGCATTTATTAAAAATAAATATTAATTCGTCATCCTCTATAACGCTCATCTACACTACACGTCTACTTACTGGTGGTCGAGTGTCCATTTACTGGTAACTTCGTCCATTCACTGGTGATTTAGTTCGCTACTTATTTATCTATTCCTCCAATATTATTTGTTGCCATTACTTCGAATATTTTTTTTTACTGTCAGAATAATACCGTTTCTTAGCTGTAGCAATTAAAAATTCTGTTTTGATAATATTTTAATTTTACAGTTCATCTGAATCTTATAGGGTCGTTATTCATCCATTTACTTATCGGTTTGCCCTAGTGCGCTATGCTCCTTACCGCTTCGAGATCTTTTGCGGCGTAGACTTCCGTACCTCCGAGGCTGTAATTGCTACCAATAAGGTATTTTTGGAGGATGTCCTTCAGACGCGTCTCGTTAGCATTGTCAGTCAATTGTACGTGAAACTCCACCTGTGTCGGATTTGGCAAGAACCCGGCTACATCGAGGTTTCTGTAAATATCTCGAAGATCGCTCTGCATCATCGTACGATCGAGAGCCTCTTTGGTGGGCACAGCGAGTCTTCTGAATGCCGTTGAACTTGTGTCATTGAGAGCGGCTTCGTATAATATTGGCTCGCGACCCATTCGTTCGAGGCTGACTCGCACAGTGTATGTGTACGTTGCTGATGATGATAATTATTCATTGAAAAAGAATAAAACGATTAGTTAGAAGTGGTCTCAATTGTGAATTTTTAGGATTTTTGGTAGTTCAATGTACACAAATTGGAGCTCTCATTGGAAATCGTGTTTCACCTCACACGTGATGTCATAAAAAAAATGGAAGAATTGCTATCTATTTATCAATCCGATACTTTCCAAACGTTGGCAAAATTACAAGTGTGTTTCTCAATAAATTTCCAGTCGATTGATACTGAAAAAATTAATTAAATTTTAAATTATATCATGCTGACTGTAAGTTAGATGAATTTTCGTTAATTATAATTAAACTAGTATTTCCTTAAGAATACAAATGCATTCCTCAACCTGCCTAATCGATTGCAATAAATAAAAATAAGAAATAATAATTTTGTCTGCTATATATATGGCAGTCTCCTGTACTCAAACCTCCATAATCTGATGCCTAGCGAATTAGCCGGAAACCAGCCATAAAAAGTGCTGTACCAAGATGGCTAGGATGATGCACTTCCTTCGTGGTTTCGCCCAGCCCCTGAATCATTATGAGGGGCATCTACCGGCACTTGTTACAATCTACAGTTTCGTTGACGCAAAACCCCATAATATAAGTGAAGCTAAAAAATCACCAAAATGATAAATGAAAAACATCACGGTGCATTGCCAGGCTCGTAGAACAACAAATACAGCTGGAAATTAAGGGTGAAAATATATGTAGCAGTATAAAAAAATTGTTTTTTTTTTTACATAAAATGTTACGTAAAATAACATCTCAAGTCTCAATACGATGGTAAAGTCGCTAATTAGCCCGTAAATCACTGAAGTCATTAAGTTTTCGTAGTTCGAAACTTTAAACACGTTTTTCACAAAACTACATTTTGTATGTTTCTAGAAAACATAACTTTAACACAAGTTGACCGATCATACCAAAATTTTATACCCAACTCAATAACAATATGACCTTGAACTTATACCTACTGGTTTATAAAAATCACGTTCAAAAAGTTTTTTTTATTGCAAAAAAGAACGAGAATAATGTGAAAAATATCAATTTTTTTCTTCTGAAGTGTCCCATTTTCAATTTTTGAACCTTTTGAATGTTTCTTAAGTATAAGTTCAGCATTTTGATGTTAAAATACTAAAAATCCTTGGCTCATACTTTTCAGATCAATATAGAAGTCTTTGGATTTTCCACAAACGGACAACTGCCGCCAAAACCTTCTTGGAAGACCACGCCATAATGACACCATTTTGCAATATTTTTTTAAAACAAAATTAAAACAGTTTAACTATGTAATATATTGTACCTGAAGTTTCATAAATGCAAAACGTTTTCTTCCTCTCCATAAAAAAATAATCAAAATTGGCTATTTTTTCGTCGTCCACATGTATTTCTCTCCTTAAGGCCCCTCTACACTACTCGCGAAGTTAATCGAAGTTGGGCGAGGACGGGAGTGTAGAAAGGCACTTCGTGCTTCTTCGCTTCGGGCGACTTCCGATCGGTGTCGGTATTTTGGGCCGAGTCAAAGGGCCGAAGTCGCGAGCACGAGTTCTCGCGAAGTTGAGCGAGTTGTGTGGTGACGCTCCTCGTACTCGGCTAGCTTCGGCGAAGAACTTCGAACGAGTAGTGTAGAGGGGCCTTTACAAGTTACTCTTAGTATCTCCGTCATATTGCAATTCCGAAGAATCATTCAAGTTGGGTGACAGTGTGGCCATCTGGAGGCACCACTTTCAATACTGGTCTTCCGTCTAATTCGCCTAGAATTACATCTTCCTTCCTGTTTCCCTTTATCCTTCGGTACAACATGATGGCGGTACTCACGTTTGCAAGGACGATCGAGGAACATCCTCGCGAATCCCGGACGGCAGACGCATCTCGCATCGTTGCCAACTTCCGAACAGACCTCGGCTTTCGAAGCCTTGCACTCAGGTTGGCAATGATGGCTCGAAGGCCTCATCGGCGCAACCGGCGCGCCGAGTATTCCACCTGCGAGCACTCGATGAATTTCATGTCCGGCTGGCTCTTGCTCGTCCCTGGAAACTTCGTCCTCTCCGTACTCGGCCTCAACCTGAGATAACATTTGTGCGTAATTAAATAATTATTTTCTCATTTGGGCGTGGTTGAATACAGTTGAACTCAAATTTGAGATCCTGCAACTCGAGAAAATACGGCTTACAATCCAAATTGAGGAATACGTTTAAGCAATATGAAAGTTCTATTTCAAATAAGGGGATCCCTAACGCGAGATCCCAGATTACAGATACCTCAAAGATTGCTTCTACTGAAAATATCTCCAACTGAAATATCGCTTCCCGAATTTATCCCTCCACCACGAACAACGCGTTGTTGTTATTATTTCAACGACTTCCCGCCAAAACGGTGTTACTTGAAAGACTCAAACTCTTATTTAGATCTTATTTAGAAACTCAGATTTAGAAATCTTCAAACAGATAGCAAATGTTCATTAGGGTCAATATTTGACAAGAGAATTTTTAAGTAGGGTTATTTTCTGCAGCGAACATTTTTACGTAGCCATATAACCTCCGGAGGCCCTGCGTACTATTTTTAGAACAAAATTATGAAATAGGGCCTAGTGAAATCATTAAAGAAAATCCTAAGAACTAAATCATGAAATAGACCCAGTTTTCAAATCAGCCTGCAGGAACCCAATGTACTAGAATTAAATAGAACTTATCAAACCAAGTGTAAAGTTTTAAATTATTTCCCATAACAGCTTGACACTTCTGCTTAGTGTGTTTACCCAAACAGATATTTTGATGGTTTTCTTATACGTTTTGGCATTCCTGAGTCAATATAAGAACATCCTCCGAGTATCAAACCTAAATACTTTTTCCTTAGTTTCTCATTCGATCTACATGACTGAATGACTTTGTTGTAATATTAATACAATGGCTTTATCGTCAAATTAACCTTTCCTATTCTGGGCCTCAGGAGGATGACTGAATCTTCCATCCTGAGATATCATGGGATCAAGGGTGACATTTTCAAATGAGCGGTCAAATGAGTGGCGAACCATCGCAGTGGTAAATTCGAAAGTTTTATTTTTTTAACTAGCGATAATGATCAGCATTTCATATGTAAACATTGTCGAAAAGTCTCCCAAAATATGGCAGATGAAATCTTTCCGAAAGGCCATTTTCTTTTCTGTTTTGCAAAATGACTCATGACTAATTTTTTACCATCAAACGTATGACTGGGATTTATCTGCATCCTACGTCTTTCTTGATCATAAAACCAGTCCTACGGGAATAAATGGACTTTACCATACGTCAATTCCTTCGTTTTTATTAATAAGAGAATAGTATGCGAGACATTTGATTTAATTAAAATTTTATGAGTGAAAAATCCATTTAAAGACTGAAAAACTGAAAAAATACACAAAAATCTCATTGGTAGAATAAAAATTGGGGCGCGAATCGACCCCAAATGCGTTCTAGGATTAAGAATCCTAGAACTCATTTGGAGGATTAATAGGATTAAGGATCGAACATGATCGCATGCATGGTTGAGCAATAAAAGTCCTTGCCTCTTCGGCGCCAGGTGCAGGTGTATTCTGAGCGCTCATTACAACGAAGATCGAGTCATTGTCTACAGCATTCTCGTAGGAATTCGGCAAACGCGTTACTGGCTGTAATACGGTTGAGGTCACTACAACGTTTGTCGGGCGAAGCAGCGTTTCCGTAACTGTTTCGACGATGGTAGAGGTCAAGGTATGCGTCAACAAGAGGGTTCTGGTCGTCGGTGGTGATCCGAGGACTGAAGTCTCGGTTCTCGTTACTGTCAGGGTTCTAAAATGGGTTACCTGTTGAAAAGCACAAGGTCGTCGTCAAAACTTCGTCCCCTGGTTAGTCCTCTGTATCCTGTTCTGAGTATAGACTTGATCAAAAGGACAACATCCATTGACACAGCCAGCATTGTTTTCTGGGAGGCAGGAAGAGCCGGCCTGACAAGAACTGGTTTTGTTACAATCATCTTTTTTTTTTAATTTACATAATCGTCGATAATCACGTAACATACATAAAATATGAAACTTGATTTAATCACATGTTCATGTAAACATTAATACCAAATTCTTGCAATACTTTGGAAGATAATTAACTAATATTTCATCATTCTTCAATCCAGTTACCAGTCTTTACTTCCAGTAGGCACACAATTATATAAGTCTTATTTTTCTATTTTTTTGTGCAAATCTGCCCAACACTTTTTCAGCTAGAATTTTTATTTAACAATATCATTCGCCATGTTCAGCAGTGATATATGAGAGAATCCTTCCTGAAGCATTGTGCTTATAAGCCACATTTTTATCCGCCTCATGGCAGAATAACTTCTCTCACAGGTGGCGGAGCTCACTGGGAGTCTTATTGCTGGTTGGAAAAGTTTACATATGTTAGGGCAGTACTCTTTTTTAATAAGCTTTCTTAAAGTTTTAGCTTTTATTTTATTATTTTTAAATTAAGGTATGTTTTTCATGACCATCGATTCAGCTTCTAAGGTTAAGGTATCAATTTTTCCAAATTTTCCAAAGTTTTTCCAAAGGTTTCCAAAGGTAACATTTTTTCCAAAATTTCCTTAATTATTCTTTTTATAATTATTGATGAAATCTTCCCCGTTCTCCGTATCCGATTCCAAAAATGTATCAGTGTATTATCGAAGCCGGTACGTTTTATCCGCAATAATTATATGCAATCGGTACGAAACGGAAACTGACCGCTTTTGGCTTCATTTCCACAGTGGTCGTTGTTCCGTTCTTGAGGACTTCGTGAAGCACGGTGCCCGATATGTCCTTCGTCTTCGTGAATTTGTCCCGACTCGGTACAGATGTGTTGGTGGTCCGGGTGATCGAGCTATGCACTCTGGTCACTATGGTCGGTCTATCTTGAGCGTTGCTCTTCGTGTACTTTTGCGTTCGTGTGCTGTGGAAATGGGATCCTTTGACTTTGTTCGTTTGTCGATGCAACGATTGGGTTGCTTCGATTTTCAACGATGGCTCGGTCTGTTGCCTGCTCGGTTCCAAGAACACCGGATTTTCTGGTGTCTTCGATGGTTTGCGTGGCACGTCGTGAGGCGCCAGTTTAGTCGGTAAGGAACCGAGGGACGGACCAGTAACGGTCTCAACGTGGCCGATTTGCGGGCTTCTTAATTTAGTCGGCATTATTAGATTCGACGTGATTATCGTTGTCGGCTGAACTGACACTCTGAGGAACGTGAAAAGTGATGTCGATCTGCAGTTTCGACTTGGGTAGATTCGGTGAACAACGAAATGTATATCTACGAAGGTAAAGTGATTCTTACCTCGAGATGGCACGCGTTTCGAACGGTCGAACGGTATAGACGCTGACATGTTTCAATCTATCGGTTTCCAGCGGTTTCATTATGGCCGATACATCCATCACGACCGGAAGATCGACGGTTCCATGAATGATCGGTATCTTAGACTCGGTATCTTGCATAACCGGTATGTGGGAAGCAGCGACAGCCGTCGCGATTTGAATCGAACCGGAGACTGCAATCGCTGGTCTGACCGTTGCAATCTCAATGGTGGGCCTTGAAGTTTCAATCATCAGAGGTGGAGGCACCATATCCTGTGGAAAGTCGATAGTTTTTAATTACTTCGTTCTTAGGATACAATTTTGATACAACCTTATTATATTTTCCCATATTATTCACGGGTTGTAATACTAAGTGAAAATCATCGAAATTAATTATGTGCGACAGGTCAGGGTTGAATTTATCAAATCATTATTTCGTAGAAATCATTCTGGTTATTTTGCCAACTAAATGGGGATTTTCAAAATCGAGACTTGGCTAAATCGCTTTTTGCACGCGAAAACGGTAGATCCAAGCCACTTTAAACCCCTTAGAAACGTTTTGACGATAACATTTCGCCGATCGTTGAATGCTCGATTCAACTATCAAGTGTCGTATTCTTAATACCATTGGAGTAGCTAGGGGCCGGGGGGGATCAGCACCCCTCAGAAAAAATTGATCCAAAATAGTCGAAGTCAAATAATCGATGAATTTTATTTCAGTTTCACCCAAGCAAGCATAAAGAAATCCTTTGATAAAACTTGAACTATTTCCTTCGTCGTAATCTATATTTCTATAAAAAGTAGCTATTTCATTAGTAAATTAAATAGATATTCGTATTTCGCAATTAAGTCAATTGTAGGCGAAAGCCATACATTAGATTTGCCGGCCGATGCACAACCGGAAGGAGAATGGAAGATAACATTTACTACTAAGTTAGTAGATAATATCATTGTCAATCTGAAACACTTATTTGAGAATCTGCCGTTAGCTTATGCAGTTGATGCATTTTTGAAATTGGATATGAAGAATGGAGAGAATTTCATTCATAATTATAGTATAATCTTAATAAGTGATACGTCAACCCTAGAAGCTGAAGCGATGGTCATAAAAAACATAATTCAATTTAAAAATTATTGAATAAATGCTGAAAATTCAAGAAAGCATATTGAAAAGGAGTAAAAATAGAAAACTAAGACTTATTGAATTGAGTACCTACGGAAAGTAAAGTTTAAAGACTGGTAACTGGATTAAAGCATGATGAAAGAATGATAAAGTATTGCAAGAGTTTAATACTAATGTTAACATGAACGTGGGTTTAAAGCAAGTTTCATATATCATGTGTTATACGTGATTATCCTAAATTGTAGTAAAAAAAAAATGATTGTGAACAAAACCAGTTTTGTCAGGCGGACTTCTCCTGCCCCCGCCCGCCACCGCCGCCAGAAAAAAATGCTGGCCACGCCAATGCTTAATAGGCTTGAGGTACGCCTTTCACGAACCCGAATATTTAACAATGAACTAATTTTCGTCGACAATTAGGTAAAAATACATCCCAGTATGCTGGTAAAATTTCAAACCGAGTTACCAAACTCTTAACAAAAAATGATGACTTTGAAAATCGTCTAATTTATTCAGCACTTTATGGAGATAGCATGCTGGCTACATTTCTATCTAATAATTTATATACAATTATATACAAATTCCCACCGGCGTTCATCCTAAATTTCATCCAAAAATTTCCCAAATTTTTGGATGAAATTTTTTAAAAATATTGTTGAAATGTTCCGCTTTTATGTGCTTAACATTTTGAATAAAATAATTTATATATTATATTTGAAAAAAATATAGAAAGTATGCTTTTTTCCCACGTAACCCCTTAATGATACAAGTTAGAAAAATGTGACTAGCATAACTATTTTCACTACCAGGATTTCTCACAGAACATGTGGAATGTCTAAATCTACTAAATGTATGCAACATTTTTCATTCCAGCTCATCATTGGGAATAATAATTGATTGTAACTTATTTTTATCAAGCGCCACTGTAATCTACTAATGATTTAAAAGGGCCCTGGCTTATATGCTCATAAAATACGGCCCTCCGCGAAAGGAATACCTTAATAGCGTTTGTGTATGTGAGTCGAGGAGCTTTATGATTTACCTGCGAAAGTAGATCGACGAGGAAGGGCCTTGCCAACGTTGGCCTTGGACTAGGAGGTACCATTTTCGTGCTGGGCGGCGGTGGTGGCGGTAGCGTATCAGCACCGGCCGATTCTTTCAATGGTATATACTTGGGTGGTGGTCTTAAACCCGTTTCGTCCTCATTGATGAATGGGAATCGATCCTCATTGGGTCTGTCTGTAGTAGTAATGTCAACGGGAGGTGGTGATAATCCGACGACATTCGAAGGGGGTGGTGGAGGTTTCAAGGCAACCTTGTCTGATTTTTCGGTATTCTCGTGATTTTTCGTTAGAGGCGGTGGCATCATGTTCTGAGATGGTACCCGTGGTTTTTCGTTAGCGACGACATTTGTCTTCTGTTTCTTCGTTTCTGTTAGCTTTTCGTGAACTCGAATCTCGTGTTTCTTCGAGTTTCCGCCGTCCTGATCGTGGCTCGCGAAATTCGTTTGGGAAGCGGTCAGGAGTGTTTCTTGTTTCTGCTTTTTGTTTTTCTGACTGTGTGCAGTGATGAGCATGCTAGGTGGTCTTTCGGTCTGTGTCTTGCTGCCTTTTTCCTCGCCGCTTGCGTCGACAGGCAATGAAAATTGGATTTTCGGTCTGTCATCGTTGACATCCGGTGTCCTGGAGTTTGACGTTATTGTTATCGGTCCTGGCACGCGAGGTCTCGGCTTCGTCAGGATGTGAGGGTACGCCGGGTGAACTCTGGTACCGGACGTTGGTGCGATTTTCGATGGTCGATTGTTTCTGTCATGTGCCTGGAATCCTTTGACATTAGCCGGAAAGTAAGAACCGGCTGGATTTGGTTCGTTGTTCGTCTGATATCGATTCTCGTTATGATTGCTGTCAACGTTTTCGACGTTCGCAAAGTCATCGATGTATTCCTTACGGGGTGGACTCTGTGGCGGTAGGTTGTCCGATGTTTGTGAATTTTGTGGCCGCTGGTAACTTTGAGTGGGATTTTTTTTGTTACCTTGCGAATTTCCAGGCCGCCTATGGAATTCGCTGACGGCGGGTATTGGGTGACCGTTGGTTTGGTTTCTGATCACTGCCTGTCCGATTTTATTCGTCTCTGGTCGTGGACGAGTTATCGGTCTGGTTTCCAGTCTGGTGTTAGTCTGGGGTTTTAAAAGCGGTCTTCCAGGGTGCTCGGCTGCGCTATTGGATTGTGGGGCTGCCGTAGGTGGTGTCAGATCCATCGTATCGTCATGATCATACGGCCGCAACATTATTGGCCTCTGTTTCTCATTTGGTTTCTGATTAGCATAATGAGAAAAAGGAATTCCTTGAATGACTTCGTAATTTGGACGTTCGTTTTCATCCTGATGTTGGTTGTACGGTCTCTTCAGATCGATTTTATCGTAAATACCATATGGCTTTCCCCGAACAATCGGATTTTCGTATGTGTCGACGTCTTGAGATTCTTGGGCGGGTGAGTGACTCGGTTGATGATCAAACTCGGAAGGATTTTTGTTTTGGCCCTTGTTACCGATGCTCTGTTCGCTATTTAGCGGTCTTCCGACAACCGCATCAATCGAGCCTATCGTATCGTACGTACTCGCGGAGTGACCGCCGTTCTTTTCCCTTCCCGGTGATACGTTTGCCGATGAAAAAGACTGTTCTTCGTTGAGTTCCACATCCTGTTTGTCGATTTGCTCGTGATGCTGTTGGCGATGGTCGAGAGATCCATTGTGTAATGGTACATCGTCGGAGGCCTCGCTGATCGAATCGTCGGACGTTCTTTCCGTTTGCGTGTCCACTTTCCATGGCTCGCGTTCGTCATCCGGATGCGGAAAAATTTCACCGAAGCTTTGAATCTCCGGCTTTACCGTAGGCAATTGGGGATAGTACTTGGTGTCAATTGGTTTTATTTGTGGATCGTTCGATGGATTGTAATATCCAATCGCACCGGTGGGCACGTTATCGGAAGGGCCGACGCTTAATGGCTTGGAAATCGGCTTGTGAGGATGAGATTGAAAAGGCCTTGCCCGATTGCCAGGTTTCTTCGACGATTCGTAAGAGGTTTGGGAGTGACGGGTGGGGGTGCCGGGAGGAAAGTGGCTGGAACTTAGAACATGTGGCCTCGAGGCTGGTAGCGGGTAATGAGCCTTTCGCAGAGGATTAGATCCGGGCCTTTCGAAAATAGGATAACTGTGCGTGACTGGTGAATGAGGTCTGATCGGTGGCCTCTCCGGACGACGTTCGGGGCGATCGATCGGGGAATTGTGGTGGTGTTTTCTGTCAAATTTCCAAATCTGCTTTACATTGCTGCCCGCTTCATTGCCAGGTTTATTCTCCAGATATATGTACTGGTGTGGGTTGTCTGTTGGCCCCGATACTACTTCGCTTCTTCGGGGAGGCGGCGACTCGGTAGGCCTCGCATATGTGTTCGCATACTCGCGTCTCGGTGGCTCGTCTTGATAAATTCGGTGGGAATGACTTGACACGTGAGAAAGGGCTTGCGGTCGAACGTTGACGCTTTCGGGTCGATGGTGGACAAGAATTTCCGTATGGACGTGGCCCTGACCACTCGTTTGACCGTGAGTGTCGGGATGTTGAATCAAGAATACTTCCGACGGTCTCTTTTCCAGCCTCGTGCTCGTCGCAATCTCGGAATTATCCTGAGGTCTTTCTAGATCAAAATGGTTCTGAGAATGGGGCAGGGGCAGCGTTTGGGGATGATCACGATTGTTCGAATGTTGCAGTAGCGGCTTGAAGCTTATCGGTGGAGCTGGTGGTACCATGTAATCAGCTGGATCATTTTCTATCTGCACAGATTAAAATTGCATCTAAGCGTTTGCGATAGTTCAGTGAGATAATATTTAATTCGAGTGCTTGTATGTGGCAACGGCGTATAGTTTGTTTGATAAGAGCGTGTACGCCAAAATTCAAAAACTATTTGGGAGAAGGCATTGAAAAAATACACACGCACTACATGATATAACCCGAGTTGTTTTATTATTAATAAGTGGTCCAGTCGCCTCCACTATTAATAATCACCTGGCATCTCCGAGGCATACTTTCCACTAATTTCATGGCATAATCTGGTGGCAAAGACCTTCATATGAGTCGAATCTGTCGGAATGATTGCTTGACGTTCCACACCTTTGGTCTGTTGGTGTGGCTAGACCAGGTATGATTGATGGGAGAATGTGCCGAAAAAGAAGTTTCGTCCGAAAAAATTACGTTGTCCCCACCGCGTACCGAACGTTCTTTCGCCCAAACGAGGCTTTTTCGACGCGTTTTTCGGACAATAGCGGTTTGCCTGTGATCACGGTTAGACGACCACTGACGCATTCTATACAAAGCATCTTGGTGGAAGGGTCCCGCTACATGCTCGCGCTCGAATCTAGCCTTTAAGTTTCTAAGGTTCCAGGAAAAAATGTAACCGTACACGCTTGTATCAAACATGTAAGTTTAAATGACCGAGTGAAACACCGTTTACCTGTTTTTTTTTTATCGTTTGCGATTTTTACTCGAGCATTTTACGCGCGGCCATGAGCTTCTCACCGGCAAAATGGATTTTGAAAACCATTACGCTGCACAAACTATTGACTTGTTTTTATTTTTCTATCGACCATTCGTTATTTGATACAACTCGATTTTGCCCGCGACTTTGTCCGCGTAGACCTTAGGATTTGATCCAGAGAGGAGATGAGCAAAGAAACAAAAACGTAAGATATAATGAAAGAAGGTAGAAGCTCATATTTCTCAGGCACGGTGGTAGACTGACTGACTGAGGTAAGGGTTGGTAATGAATGAAATAGCAGTGTAAAAGTGCTAACCTTCAACTCTAGTATCATACAATGACATTGTTGTTTACAGAACTGTATGGCCTTGCAATATAGTTCTGTAGACACCATTGTATGCTTTATATGGTCTTTGGCAAGCACATTCAACTTGGGTACTCGATACTCTCGAACAGCGACATATAGTTTACCAAGCGAGGAGCTCATCCTTTCTTAGTGCACCTCTACGCCCTTCAAAGAACATATCTTCCGAATTTCATTGAGATAAAAGCAGGGAATTCGATCTTCCCATACAAATTTCAACACCCCGTTGCACTCCTAATTAGGGGTTGTTTTTTTTAAACCAAAAATATGCGTTTTATTATTTATTTTTAATAATATTTATACCAAGTTTCGAGTTGATATATGCAAGGAATATAATTTTCCATCCAAACTTTTACACCCCACCTCTATACCTTTTAAGGAACATATCTTTCAAAGTTCATGTTTTTATCTTTAGCGGTGTAGGGTGTGCATTATCTACATGTCAGTCTGACTGACTATATTATAACATATAAAAGATAGATATATTGAAAATAGACGAACGTCGAGACTTCAAATTTTGCCATACGTTCAAGGTCTTTTAGCTACCTTTTCGATGCCGACAAAACCGGGCCCGACCTCGGGCTCCGGATAGGGTGAAGGGTCGTCGAAGTATTGCCCACTTATGTGAGGCTCGCTTGTGTCACCAAATATCAAAGCTTGTGTTCCGCCTTGAGGTATTACGACATTGGCGACTTGGCTAGGCTGAATATTAACAAGCAGAGGTTGTCCGGTCGAACGGTCGATCACGTGCGGTACTTGATGAATTATTGGCTCAGAGGGTCGAGGCTTAGTCTCGGAACTTTCGAGGATTACACTCTTTTCCCTTTGCAGAGGATCTTTCTGGGCCCAAGACGGACGTTTTTGTACCTCGGTCGGTGCGCGATTCGGCCAAGGGTTATTTTCCTGGAAAGTCTCCGTTTTTACCTAAAAAAAAGTTTATATTACATTCGTGAAGATAAAACAAATGCGTATACGAATTTTGTTCATTGATCATGATCTTCGAAAGAAATATCATTTACCGCATCATATTTTTGTGCCAAAAGTGGTGGCAGGGGGTCATTAGCACTCCAGGGCCTTCTGAATCGTTCCCTGTTCCACTCGACGTCCTTCGGATTGGTGTTCGGGTTCGCGTATTGTTCCACATTTGGCCTGATCGGTGGTATCAGAAGGGGATCATTTTCCAGATGATCCTGTTTGTTGCCCGCCTGTCTGAGAGGCGATCCAGACGCGATATGCAATGGTCTCTTCTGTGCCGTTGAATCCGGGCCGGACGCTGGGAATATCGATGGGCCAGGAATTTTCAAGTGCTTCTCGTAAATCTGATGCGCCGAGAGTATTTGAATTTGAGTGTTGCGATGGCTCTGAACGGATGATTGAGCCTGCAAGTCAGTTTCGTCGTTGCGCACGACTTCAAGAACGGGATGTACGGGTATGTTGGGTACAGGAACCGGTGGTGGTTTCATGCCGATGTGCTCCGACCCTTTTGAATGCGGTGGTCTGGGCCCCAATTTACCAGGTTTGCCGATGATAACATCACTGTTGGCGGTGATAACTTCACCCGGTGAGATGGGTATGCCGTCGGCTAGGCTGACAGCCACTTTGTGACGAGTTTCCGGGATATAATTTGGGCCGGGATTCGCCAACTGAGCAGCTGAAATATCGTAACGTTATAGGGTACACCGACCACTGAATGGACGGGATTCGGTGAATGGGCGAAAGCTGATTTATATTTAAAACAAGTAATGAATATGAATTGTTGATAAAAACTTGAATCACTACAATTTAGTAAAAAACACAGGTGTCGTTAAAAGCAATTTGTTAGTTGAATTTTAACGCCACATGGAATTTTTATAGTTTGTAATACTTGAACACCGTGCAACTTAGTTACGATACGGCTGCTCACGGTAGGTGTTCTAAAGGCAAAAACAAAAGTTTTTATGAGTTTTGAGGGTAAGTCTTACTTTTATTATTTAACATAGAACCATTTTTTTTTGCAAAGTTTTATAATAAATTCGCAATAATACTTAAGTAGTAGACATGTTTATTTACTGGTGCTGTATTTTAACCTTTTTCTAGTGAATGGACAAATGGGCTCTATTCTGATAATTTTCAAAGCAGAGTGAAAAATTTAGCTCATCTGCTGAACATTTCAGAATTAATTACTGTTAAGAATTGAAAATGGACATTTTAACAAATGTTGTCAGAAAGTCATTTCATTCGTTTTTTAAATTTTGACCCCAATTTAATTTTCTGTCCCTTCGTCGAAACAAACTTCAGTCATTTTTTGAGAATGTCACGTTAAGATGCAAAAGCTTTATGTATTTTCTACGAAATCGTAATAACAAATATGATACTCATATGTATAAGAATATTACAATTGTTGTGCAACACAGTGATATACAAATCTAGCATTTAATAAAAATAAATAATAAATCGTTATCCTTCATAGCGTTCGTCTACACTGCACGTCCATTTACTGGTGGTCGGGTGTCTATTTACTGGTAATTTCATCCATTCCCTGACGATTTTGTCAATTTGGTTCTTATTTATCAATTCTTCCAATATCATTTGTTGCAATTACTTCGAAATTGTTTTCTACTATCAGAATAATGCCATTTGTTAGCTATAGCAATTAAAAAGTTTGTTTTGATAATATTTTAACTTTACAGTCCATTTAAATCCTATAGTGTCGCTATTTGTCCATTCGCTGGTCGGTGTACCCTACAGTAGAACTTCGATTATGCGAACCCATCCGGACCGAGTCTAGTTCGGATTATCGAAAGTTCTGATAATAGAAACGTATAGTTGTGGGAAGCGTTTTTACATATTGTATACGGAAAAAATAAAAAAGCACAGGTATTTTTAGCGATGTTATGTTAGGCTTGTGGATTTCTAATATATGTTTGAAGGCCAACATAGTAAATATACTTTTAATATAAATATTCAACAACTACTTAAAGGCTTTTTTTTTATCAAGTACCGTTCAATCTCTAGTTGTCGTATGGATGCTACGCGTTTTTTAGCGGCTTGAATCACGCAGGCGATTAAGTAAAAAAAGCTGCATAGCGCAGCACTCCGTTTGTTTCTCGTATCATTCGAGACCGATCTTGAAGGCCGAAAACGCCGCGGCATGCAACATTTTCATATTCGGAAAAAGTATTAAATTTCATGCCATGATTCGGATGACGGAACGTTTGGATAAACCATATCACCGTTCAGATAACTGAGGGTTCGGATGGTAATAGTGCGGATAATCGAGGTTCCACTGTATTATAGAACTCGTAGAAGTTATCAAACTTGAGTGCACTGATATCAGAACGAAAGTTCATACCAATATTTTGACTCTCGGCTGTCTCGATGTCACCGTCCGCGAACTCCGCGACTGGTATGTAAATGGGTGATCTTTGAGTGGTAACTTCTTGAGCTTCGATCGGTGGTGCAGTGTCGTTTCTTCGAGTCGCGGTAGACTTTGACTGCAGCAACCCTGCCATTCCTGCCATTGCGGTGATGACGGGTCCCAATGCTGATAAACTGTTTATTCCCAGCGAGCCGAGGCTGAGTAGGTTGCTGACTTGTAGATCACCCCCGCTTCCCGTTGTTGCCGATGGCCTCTTGTTCTCGGCATCTTCCGACGAAGACGTAGAGTTATTCTCCTGCAAGTTGTTAACAACATATTAACGAAAATCCAAGGGTTGCATGCTTCCGCGCGAATCGCTTCTCCGTCTCGTATACTTACGGGATCGTTTGAAACAGCTGGTTGGTCAGCAGGCAATTGTGCCTCTGCGCCACTCACTTCCGCCGGAGGATTGGCCGGCAAGGGTTCCGGGATACTTTCGGGAAGCTTGTCACTGGCTTCCATCACGGGCGAGGTCGTTGAAGTTGAAAGTGAACTGCTCGTAGTTGTGGGATCGATCTGATCCTCTTCGTCGAAAAATATAATCGTCGAACCGGTAACCACGTTCTTCACCGAATCCGAATGGTGAGACGTAGTTAACAAAGCGTTCATGTAACCTGCGTCCAGTAGACTAGGTGCGATCGACTCGGTTACAATGTTCTCCACAATGTGTGACCTTGATGATATGGTAGTCGACGTTTCGCCATCCACCCCTGCCTGGCAGGTGCATATGTTAACGTATATCTATCGTGTGTGTGCTCACTCCAATCGTCGGATCGCAATACTTATTCGAGGTGCAAATTACCTGAAGCAGCGTGGTGAAGTACGTGAATGTCGTTAGATACGTCTTGGTAGCGAATATTTGAATGGGCTCCGGAGTTGGTGTAACCGATACCGATTGAACCGTTATTTTCTTAGAGGGAGCTTTTTCCAACACGACGTCTGTTGACGTTGCGATATTTGTCTGAATAACCGTGCTGCCCTTTTCCAAGTAGGTGTTTAAATACGTGTAGGTAATGAAGTAGGTCTTCGTGATGTCTGTTATCGGTTCGTCCATTTTATCCAAAGCTGTCAGAGTCGTCGTGACGCTCGTAGGTCTTGGCGGTGGAAGTGCCGATTCCGTGATTATCAGCTGGAAATTTATTATACACAGAGAGAAAATTACATGTTATTTACAACAAACGCCCATAGTCAAAGAGGGTCTAGTAAAATCCTCTATACTTTAGTGCCACCGCAATCATAATATGGTTGACACAGCTATAAGCGAAAAGTATATCTTAACATGCGATTTGGGTAGCGTGTTTGACTATATATTATCCTCGAAATAATTAATAACTATTGTTAAAGGCTTGACAATACAGATATGGGTAATTCAGTACGATCACAAAATCGGCGAACAAATACTAATGTCGTATACTGTACGTTAGATTTTGCTCAGATGAAATTTCGACTGATTTTTTTGAGTTTGTACAATTCATATGGTCAACATTAATGTTTCTCGAGTATGATTTGCTAAAAGACCTTACGAAAAGTGACTATTCGAAAAGAAATATAGTAATGTTTACTTATAACGAAGGCGTAAATCATTTGCACCTAAAGCAAGCACGGCATAGTAGTTTTAAGGCCATGTGTCACACGTCCAGTCGGTAAAAATCCTACGGCCAAGTTTTCTCCGAGACGGAACATATTTCGGGCAAAAGAAGGGAAAGCCGTTGTTCGTCGTTCAACAGAGCGAAACGTGTTTCTTTTCTTTTTTCCTAAAAATCAACCGTTTCAGAAATCATTGGGAATCTGCAAATCAGCTATCTCTCTCGCACTCATGGCCGCTCGGTCGGTGTGACACTTGGCCTTAAGAACTACGTGTACCTTACAAACTGTTACATAGCATATTTGTTACATTGCAAAAATAGGATATCAGGTCAATACTTCTTCTTGAAGGACACACATTGCTATGCATGTAGCAGGTCGTATCGTATAATCTAGTACAAGTCACTATAAACATCGTCGCAATGCACAAGCAACATTTTGATGTGTAAACATCTTAGCGCTCGGTACACGGTAGGGGCTAGCTGAGACTTCGAGCGTCAGACGAGTAAGCGTAAAGGCCCCTCTACACTACTCGTTCGAAGTTCCTCGCCGAAGCTAGTCGAGTACGAGGAGCGTCACCACACTACTCGCTCAACTTCGCGAGAACTCCGTCGCTTAACTTCGCGAGAACTCGGGCTCGCGACTTCGGCCCTTTGACTCGGCCCAAAATACCGACATCGATCGGAAGTCGCCCGAAGCGAAGCAAAGCGAGGCGAAGAAGCACGAAGTGCCTCTCACACTCTCGTCTTGGCCCAACTTCGATTAACTTCGTGAGTAGTGGTAGAGGGGCCTTAAGGCTAGAGCGTCAGATGACGTCACCGTAAAAGCCCCTCTACAATACTCGCGAAGTTAATCGAAGTTGGGCGAGGACGAGAGTGTAGAGAGGCACTTCGTGCTTCTTCGCCTCGCTTTGCTTCGCTTCGGGCGACTTCCGATCGGTGTCGGTATTTTGGGCCGAGTCAAAGGACCGAAGTAACTTCGCACGAGTTCTTGCCGGGTTCTCGCGAAGTTGAGCGAGTAGTGTGGTGACGCTCCTCGTACTCGGCTAGCTTCGGCGAGTACTTCGGCGAGGAACTTCGAACGAGTAGTGTAGAGGGGCCTTAAGACTTCTTGTGTGAGTGCGTTAATGTGTGCGTGAGCTCGGTACACGGTACGGGCTAACGGACACTTCTATGCAGTGGTGGGCAGCACTAATTACTTTGAGTAATTAATTTCATTGAAATTACTAATTACACCTATAATTTGTAATTAAAAAGATAAAACATTACTAATTACATTTGTTATTTGTAATTAAAAAAATATATATTACTAATTACATTGTAACTTAAAATAATAAAAATTTTAATTACAAATTACAAATATAATTAGAATATTTTTTTCTTTCTAATTACAAATTACAAATGTAATTAGAATTTTTTTTTTCTAATTACAAATTACAAATGTAATTAGAATATGTTTTTTTTTCTAATTACAAATTATAAATGTAATTAGAATATGTTTTTTTTCTAATTACAAATTACAAATGTAATTAGAATCGATTTTCTTTTAAATTACAAATTACAAATGTAATTAGAATTGATTTTTTTTTCTAATTACAAATTCCAAGTGTAATTCGAATCAATTTTTCTGCTAACTACAATTTACAAATGTTAATAATATAGATTTTTCTTATGATTACAAATTACGAATGTCATTAAAATGAGGCTTCGATCTGGCTTAAACAAAAATTTGAGACGAAACCAAGTCAAGACTGATTGTGAGTCTCGAAAAAAATTCGAGCCCAATCTATGGTCTCGGTCGCGTCTCGGTCTCGAATAGTCTTATCAGTTTTGTTGGTGTTGGCTGAATTTGAGGATTTTTATTATCCAGGCGCGTTTTTCTTCTTGACCCCTTCAGCGGCAAGAGGATTTCACTATTTGTGTCTGTGTCATATGCTCGACAAAAAATTCTATTTAAATGAAACCTGGCGCTTATGAGGTTTTTTGGTCGCTGATTACGAATTCAAGGTCAAAATTTAGAAATTCAAAATAGTGGGGCAAATATAAGAGGATCGAAATTGAAAGTTCATTGAATTTTATTAAAAATCGGCTCTCGGGGGTTATCAAAGTCATTGATTACGAATCTGTCTTTCAAATTCAGAATAAAAAAACGGCGGATTAAATGTGGCAGACCTAAATACAACAATTTACACGATTCGCAAAATAATTGGTATTAAGGGGTTTTCAAGGTCGCTTATTACGAATCTGCCCTACAAATTAAGAAATTCAAAATGGTGGATCCAATATGGCGTAACGAAATGCAAAAATTGACTACAATCGGATAAAACTCAGTACTAGGGGGTTTTTGAGGCCGCTGATTACTAGTCCAAACTCACGATACATACATTCAAAACAGTGTCTCCAATATGGCAGACCATGATATAATAATGTATTCGATTCCCATGGGAATTGGTATTACAGGGTTTTGGAGGTCACTGAATACGAATCTGCCTTCAATATACATAAATAAAATAGTGGGTCCAGCATTGCGCATGAATTACCAGAATTTACTTGGTTCGAATGATAATTAGTAGTAAGGGATTTTTCAGGTCGATAATTATGAATCTGCCTGTAAAATTCGAAAATTCAAAATGGCGGATCCAGAGTACCAAGTTTTCACGGATTCCAGTCAATGTTTGCATTTTGATACGCGATGGTAGATCTGCTATTTTTTAATTCTGTATTTCGAGAGCAGATTCATAACCAGTGACCTCGAAAACCCCTTGATACCAATTATTGAAAACCCCCTCATAGCAACTATCATGCAAATAGAGTAAATGATTGTACTTTGGTCCATCATATTGGATCCACTATTTTGAATTTATATAGTTTGAGTTGGGACTCGTAATTAGCGACCTCAAAAACGCCCGAGTACCGACCGTCGTGCGAATCTAGTAAATTATTGTAATTCAGTTCGTTGAATATATTGGATCCGCCATTTTGAATTTGGAAAATCCAATGCTAGATTCGCACTCAGCTACCCCAAGAACCCCTAGGTTCTTGGGGTCATCAATTGGGGGCATCAATAAGCTGCACACGAAGTCCGTCGATCTGCCATTTTGGATTTATGAAATTGAGGATGGATTCACAACCAGCGACCTTGTACACCCCCTAATACCAATTATCGTGCGAATCGCGTAAATTTTTGTATTTCGAACCGCCATTTTGAATCCCTGAATTTTGAGGAATGTGAATTTTGTTAATTATGAAAAACAATTAATTCAAATTACATTTGTCATTTGTAATAAGAACAAAAATCGATGCTGATTAGATTTGTAATTAGAAGAAAAATTAATTATAATTACGCTTGTCATTTGTAATTAGGAAAAAAATCGACTCTAATTACACTTGTGATTTGTAAATAGAAAAAAATATATTCTAAATACATTTTTTATTTGTAATTAGAAAGAAAAAATATTTTAATTACATTTTTTATTTGTAATTAGAAAGAAAAAATATTCTAATTACATTTATTATTTGTAATTAGAAAGAAAAAAAATATTCTAATTACATTTGTAATTTGTAATTAGAAAGAAAAAAATATTCTAATTACATTTGTAGTTTGTATTTACAGTTTTTATAATTATGAATTATAATAGTAATTCGTAACTAAATTTTTTCTAATTACAAATGACAATTGTTATTAGTAATTGTTTTCCTTCTAATTACAAAATGCCATTGTAATTAGCCTTTTTTTTACTAATTACAAAATATCATTGTAATTAGCAATTTTTTTTTACTTATTACAAATTACATTTGTAATTTGTAATTAGAGTATCATCAATTTAAAAAACGCCCAACACTGCTTCTATGTATACGACCGTGCGACAGAGCTTAGGTATCGGCAACGCGCATGCGTGAGCAGCGTACAGCGCGTCACCGTAAGGTCCGTGTGAGGGCGCGTCAATGTGTGTGTTGGGACAGCTGACGGTATGGGCTCAGCTCCTGGTAGGTGCTAAGTGAGATTTCGAGCATCAGACAAGTCACGTAAAAGTAATTTTTAATATATCTCGGCTGCAAGAATAGTGGGTGATATTTAGTGCGTACATGCCGAACATTTTCTGTTGCTGGAATATTACGTGGTGTCGCCAATCAAAAAGGTAATTATACAATCAAGCCGATAGCAACAAAACAACTCTACAAAACTAGAAAAACTCAAATAATAACAAATATTATTATTATTATTATTATTATATTGTCTGTTCAAACATTGTTGATAATGTATACTTCTGTATCAAACGTAACTAAACAATAAATATTACGAACGACGCTTCGGAAACTTTTAGGTTAACACGCTTCGATCGTGATACATAGAAGTGAAACGTTTTTGGCGGCCTTTGTATGCAACGCGCATGCGCGTAACTCTATCTAATTCCATCGCCTTGATCCGTCACTCTTGCTCTCTTTCTCTTTCTCTCTATTCTCGCCCAAATCGCTGCAACTGCCCTTTCTTGGCGAGCATGCACACATATACAGAATATAAATGTGTATTAGTCCCACTGCGTAGGGAGTAGGGAAACTAAGAACCGCACAAAGCGGAGACGGTGAATAGGGAACGCTTTGCGCAAGGTATACGACTTATAAATTTCACTCATTCGCTCTCTCCCTAAATTATATCTTTCGTCTCTTTTCCGTCACAGAACCTTGCAAAACGCCAAAGAAGTTTCAGTTAAAAAATATAGTATTATAAATCTATAAAAAATATATATATAGACTAAAATACAATATATTGTCACGACAAATAATTGAATATTTCACCAATTTCAGGAGATTTCAGGATAACGTGAAGAATACTACACAATGCCAATGATAATTGGAGGCGACTTTAATATCAACTTCTCTTCAGATGAGGCAGAACCGCTAATTTCATTTTTACGCGAAAAACTTAATCTACGAATGAATACAAATAAAAACATTCCAACAACAAGATCAAACACTACAATCGATGCTGTATTCTCGCGGTATTTGGAAACACTTCAGTCACAGTTGTATGTGTCTTATTTCAGTTACCACAAACCTATTATTTCATGTATAAAATAAATTGAACAATAAATTTTGAAATTTCATTCTTTACGCTATTTTCGCATTGTTTCATTACAAAATAAATTTTGATCAAAACCAGTGCATGACCTCAATTTTCCCAAACCGAACTGATACGAGCTCACATGTTTACACATCAATTCTCGTGAGTACCTTGGTACTCATTTGGGTTTTTTTAAATGGATATATATTTTAATTCTATTCGCTATTAGGATCTTGGAGGAGTTAATTTTTGATAGTGTAAGGGCATATCCATTTTATAAAAACCTACTATATAATATAGTATTGAACAATCGATGTAGTGTTTGTAAGATTGGTGGTTGCGTTTAACATTTGTGCATAATTTATGCAACTGCTAAAATATTACTAAGCAGTATTATAGTCTTGGCAGTAACCATGGTTACAAAATATTATGGTCTTCTCAGGGAAATATAAAATATGATTAAAGTATGCTTGAAAATATCATGTTTCTCTCAGTGTACGTTTAGATGCAATGGGACGTTTCGTAAATGGGCGTGCGTGTCCACTCGACGAAAATAGTCGCGAGGCGTCCAGAAAGAATGGAGCAATGGTAGATTTGATAACTAACCTGCGTAATCGTGTCACTGCTAGTCTCAATCCTTGTTCTTCCGTCTTCCATATATGACTTTTCGAGCAGCCTTGTACTCAAATACGTATTCGTCTCTGGTTGACTGGCTTCCGAGGGCTCCAGCATATCCAAATAATGTTGAGGTGCGGTGACCGTGTTCGTGATGACTTTCATGCTACTTCCAAGAGCGTTGTTCACATCGGGATGATCGGTGTTTAGGGTCAAATACGTGTAAGTTGTTTTGAATACTTCGGTACGCAAAGTGGGCGATGCTTTTAGAGTGACGCTTGCGGATTCGGTACCCGTTTTTCTGTGGCGCTCTTCGGTGGCTGTATTTGCCACCACCTTGGCAACATAATCGGTTATAAATTTTGAGTACTACGAAAATGACATGCTATTTATTTATAAAACGCGGGAGATAGTTTGCTGTGAGTTTAAAGGCTGAATGAGACAACTTTTATTTAGGATTGAGCGATACTGAGCTGAAATTTAGACAAAGGAAAAAAATGACTTGGATCAACGAAATTGTTAATTCACAGGTAGCTAACGAAATAATGAGAGAGATCACTAAAATATATTATTATTCCAAGCATGCGGTATTTCGATGGAATAAATTATTCTTGAAATGATCTAATATTAAATTTCTTTCAATAAATAATTCGTTTGCATCTCCCAATGATGGATTTATTCAGCCCAAGTGATTTTTTTGTGTATGTTTCGGCCCCAGTATTTACTGTATTCCTTATTATTTTTGTACAAAAAAAACCAAATTTCGTTGCTACTGAAGACAGTATTCTAGTCTAGAAACAAAAAAAAACGTTTTTTTTTGCATTTTCTTAAAGTATCAGAATATGTTCTCTTGAGAATATGTTCCTAAAAGGAAATCCCGATATTCCCAAAATTTACAAAGTTATAGCGATTTCAATACGGCCGGATTGAGAGGCTGCACCGGCTTCGGAAGCTTCCAAGAGAGCTAGAACTGCTCGCAGGGAAGAATAAGCTTCAGAAAATCATAATTTCGAAGTCGAGGAAGGCACACTTTACGAGGCAGAAATGGCCGATTAATATAACGTAAGTATAATATGCCATTGTACCATTCAGATAGTTGCGGTTGTCTGAAATTGTACTCAAAACTTTACGCGTGTTCCTCGAAACTACTTTTTTCAACCTAGTTGACATAAAATCGCGAGTTTTATTTAACCGTTTGACTTCAAAATTGGTACGCATCTTTAGTATATATCCCTCTATCACCCCTATCTCAGCCATTGCGAAAATATTATTATGACTATAAAAAAATAATAAAAACTATGAAAAAATAGGGTGAGAAATGAACTTTCTTTCAGACAGTTTCCAGTCATTTTTTTCTGTTTGGTGACGGCCATAATGAGATTCTTATTGATCAAGAAAATTGGTTTTATTTCTGTTTCAGGTGAATAGGAGCTTTGGAATCATGTCAATCGCTTCAACCCTTTTTTTTCACGGCCCATAACATATTTAGAGGCCCATAACTTTTTCAATGTTTATGTTTTTTGCACAAAATTTTTTTTGTAAGTTCCTGGAACATCAATAAAACTACTGTAAAAAATGAATATACTAACAATATATATATATTTTTTTTATGAAGCCCGAAAAAAAGCCGAAATTTAGACCTCTAGACTAGAATACTGCTTTAACAAACCGACGAATCTTTTTAATCCTCAGAAAGCAGATCAAAATTTGTATGCACAACAAAGAATATTTGTGTTTAGGTTTGTTTGGTTCGCTACGATCCTGAGCTAATTAAGAAGGGTTTGCATCTTCGATCCCCCACAAACAAGTGTTCTAATATATTTCTCCACAATCACCTGTTGATCAGTTGACACGATCGTAGCACCATCTTTGGTAATCGTATTGAGATAGGTGAACGTGGTTGTGCACGTTTTCGTAACAAATTCATTAGGATCCTCCTGTGGCATGAGCATCATCACGGTATCCGAGAGTGTCAAAGTCGGTTGGGGAATGGAATTTTCCCACCGAAGAGCAGGTGTTGGGCCCGCCACTATGACCTCCACTCCATTCGACATGATCCTCGTTGCGAGATTAAATCTTCGGCCTTCTTCCTCTTCTTTGATCTCGGACTCTGTTATCGGCAATGCAAAATTTAAAACCGAAACAAGCGCTTGTTTCGATTGTAGGGACCGAAGCCTTCATCCCAGATGGGTGGGACAACGGATCGTGACATCCGACGATATTCAAGGCATTTTATAAAAACAAAGTTGGTATCATTATTCAGGAAGTCCTACGAAAATGTATATACATCGTGTAATACGAGTACTATAATGATAATTATAATAAATTTACAATATGTACATCGCGAGTAATTTTCTTATCTTGTATCCCAGAGAAAGGGGAAAAATGCATATACACGGATCTAGTATACCGAAAGGACAATCAAGGAGGAAATTTAAAGATTTTGTACAGTCGCGTAGTCCCGTGTGTGGGTATTCTTCCGAAAAGGGAAACGTGAAAGTCCATCAAAAAGTAAAAGAGATGCCTCTCGCTAAAGACTCGCGTTATTTATGGTTTCAGAAAAAAATAATATCGCGAGCTAAATTATTAATTCCCCGCCGGTAAGTAGCCTCGAACGAAGAATTCCGAGGAAGCCTTCACCCTTACGAAAAATAAAGGTGCAATCGAGTTGTAAAAAAATGGTTACAGTTCACTCGAGTAAAATCGCGAAACCATAAATACATCGCATCCTCAGTTAAAGTGCAATTTATTCCCGAAAAATTTCCCATTTCCTGTAATATAAAAAAAAGGACCATTGAGTAACAGATATGAACACAAAGAACATGTTACTAGAGATAGTAAAACCGAAACATAAACCTGTGCTAATTGGTCTTTGGGAAAACATATTAGGAAGAAATTTCTGGTCACGGTCAATGGCCGCACTTAGAGTAAGTTTACTTATAAGGGTAAGGTGAGTCCATTGTACAAGATGCACAGAGTATTTAGTAATTATTCGCACTCTTGGAAAAACTGGAGTTTTTTTCCGATGTCGTATTTTTCTTTCAATTGTAGAATAAAAATGTTTATCCTGAGTTATGATCGCGTATAATGGATTCACCGGACGAACGACGTCAACCGGTCGATGGGATTGTGTTACTCACCGGCAACGGATACTGGACTATACACAGGTGCAACGACAACAGTGTTGTGTGCTGACGACTCCAGGGTCGGGGAGATGGTCACCGTCACGGGCACCGTCAACGTCAGTGTTGTAACACGGGGTCGCATTGTCGTCGAAGACGTGACCTCAGTCTCAAGTCCGTTAAGTTTTGTCACGACGTATGTGTATGTTCGTAATTTTGTCGAAGTTACAACGGTCTCGGTATAATAAACGCTTGTGGTCAGTTCCGGTGTGGGAATAACGTTATCGTAATTCGTTAATTTATGGTCTCTATAATCGATTGATTTTGAGGGTAATATTTCCGGAAAGTCGGGAAGTGAGAGGGATAGATAAAGATCGTCGGCAAAGCCGGCTTCGATGTCTTCCGTTGTCGGTGAAGCGTAGCTCGTCGTTAAAGTTGCCGATGTATCCGAATCGGCAACATTTTTTACAGATACGATCGTTGCATCAGCTTCGAGAGGAATGACGCTCGGTACATCGCTATCGTATATCGAAAAGTGGTTCTTCTTTTGAGGGTTTTCCGTTTTTTGTAGACTCGAAGACCCGTCGGAACTCGGCCGAATATCAAAAGTACTGACAACAGACTCGAAAGACATCTCCAACGATTTTCCGTAAGATTCTAGCGGTACTACGCTGAGATCTTCTTCATTAATATCACTTGGTTTTGCTTTTGTGGGATTTCCCGCTTCTGTAACCGGGGTTTCTGAACTTGTATAAAAAACGGGAGACTCAATGAGTGACGATTCAGTAAGACTGATCGTTATGGTTTGTTCATCGGTCACTTCTTCAGGAATAATGGTAACTTTCGTGGCAGCTGGCTTATTCGACTCAACATTCGTTTTTTCCGGCTCGATATTAATTGTCAATGATTTCGTCGTAGTTTCGGGAATCACATCCTTCATTCCTTCCTCGATGTGAATTGTTACAGGTTTCTTCGTATTTTCGAAAGTCACATTTTCGACTCCCGTCTCGGTGTGAATCGTTATAGGTTTATCCGTAGTTTCGGCAGTCACGTTATTAATTCCTTCCTCGATGGACACCGTTAGAGGTATCTCCCTAGCTTTGGGTATGGCAGCTTTGAATGCTTCCTCGTTGTAGCTAGTTACGAGTTGCTCCGTAGTTTCCGGATACATCGTGTATTCTCTTTCTGTCGAATGATCGTCAGTCGTTGGATTATACGTCGCCGCAGCTTTTGCCGTCGTTGACGCTGTATCATAAACGTCAGTATTAGGGACCGTCGAGGATTCCTCATGCTCTCCCACTTGTTTTTCAATAACTTCCGTTGTTTGTGGGTCAAGCTCCATAGCAACTTCTGTAACTTGGGTTGTAGCCTGCAGCGTCGTTGTTTCCGGTATATCTTCGTTCGTATCTTCTGAAGTTTCATCAACGAGATGCGTCGATTGTGATTCTTCGGTAGACATGGAATCATTTTTGTTATCACTTGTTGTCGTTTCGTAATAATAATCATCACCATCTTCTTCGTCGTCTGTACCTTCGTCCTCGTCATCGGTCTCTGACGTGGGGAAAAAGAAATTATCGGTTATGATAACGGGCCTATCTTCGACGTTAGTGGACGTTTTTGGAAAGTTCTGATCAAGTTGTGACGTCTCGTCTTCATCACCCTCGTTGAATTCATCCTGGGGTTTGTTGTCAATGTCATTGGGGTTCTCTTCCAAAATAGGTGTTTTCTCTAAGTTTTCAAAGACTGCACCGTCTTCCAACATTCTGCTAGCTGGAAGTTCCTCCTCGACGGAATCTTCGGTCTCATACTCCTCGTCGGATGTCGAGGGAGCGCTGTAGAAACCGGTAGTGATGATAGCAAATGTTGGAGTGGGCTGTACAACGGGACGGATGTAAAGCAACTTCTTTCTTGTGACTCTAGGTCTTTGGGTCGTCTCGACGATCTTCGTCAGTTGAATTTTACGCCTTCGGGTTACAGTGACTCTGTGGCGAGATGCCCTAGATGCTTGTAGAGTCTCGGTATCGCGAAGTTCCTTAGAGCTCGTAACTAACTGATTAGCAGGTCCACGTGGCCGTACTCTCGTTACAACGATTCTTCGGGCAGGTGGCGACGAGACAACGACGGGTAGAGCAGCTTTGACGTATGTCACAAGTGGCCTACGTCTTACCACTGTATACTTGTGCTGCCTTTCGGTTCTGCTTCGCACCACCGGTACTCTAACGCGAATCACCTTTCGCGGTGTCATTTTCGTACCTGGCCACTTTGCGGCCGATGAGTACTCGTTATCATTTTCACCATATTCATGTTCGTATTCGTCATCCTCAACACGTTTTCGCTGAAAATCGATAGCGTGTGGTTTTTTCTGACCAAAAGCCCCAAAGTCTGCGTCGAAAGGCTCATCTGAAATGACGATTCTCCTGTTCTTCATCCTTTTGCTTTTTCATTTCTATGCGTGTGTGTTTGTGTATGCGGGATTCTTTTGTTTTGTATTTCTTGTTTTGATGAGAGTGAGGTGACCGTATGAACCACCCGGAGGCGCCTCTCCGTGACCAAGCTTAGTGCAGCGATAAAGCGGTTTTCGTTTCATTATTTGCCCATTCGTTCGTATTCAGTCTTTGTTTTTTTTTGTTTTGTCGCTAGTACCGAGTTACGTTCGGTTAGAGTCAAATGAGTCAAGGTTTTTTTTTTGCAAATTAACAGCTTATCGTTTGGAAGGTGCGCTTTGCTTTGCGAAATATTGAATTTCCGTGTCGTTGATGCGACTCCAATGACGCGCGAGCATACATCGTCGTGTGGGCGGGCGCGTGCGGCGGCTTTTCATTTCGCGAGGCTGTTAGTACGAAGGAGGTCTCGAGAGTATTTGGCATCTCGATCGTGGAATAGACAAGTATCGTAGAGGGAAAGAATAGAAGGAAGAGCTAGCGGGATGCTTACTGCTTCGAGAGATATTTTGTGAGAGACCTTTGGTGGTCCTTGTGAAAGGTGTCTCCGACCAGAAGCTGAAGATTATCATGTACAATAGAGAGGTTTAATATGTATGCGTCACGCGATGTCTGACATCGCCAATACGCTATACGAGACATTCTCCATTAAACTTTATTTATTTCTTATCGAAATAACGGGGAAAAAAATCTATATTAAAACTAGAATCTGACTCGTTTATCTCCAGTAGTTAAGCGGCAGGACGAGAGACTCAATTACCAGGAGTAAACTATGGAGAGAGTATATTTATGTGAGGTTAAAACATTTCAAGGCAGGGAATTCATTGGGCACGTTGATTATTTTATCGTTTTATTTTTGACTGGAGAATGTTACGGATGGTATTTAATGAGCGGATAATCAGGCGTGGATAGACGTGGAGATGTGCCGTCCTACGTCACCCACTACGCTCTCGAGACTCTGAGTCGGCGCGTGTGCGTTAACGAGGTCCTCGCTTCCGACGAGATCTGATGGGTTTTCGGGTGGTACATGTAGCGACGGTGCAGCTGAAGCTTCGACTTTACGATTGTCTCGACGTCTTCTCGATGTGGTTGCTTCTTCGCCTATTTTGATGGTTGACAGAACAGTACTGAATTCACCGGGCCTTCTGCCCGACACGTAGAGTGTAACGACACTCGATTCGGTTGGAGGAGCTTTAACGGCCTTCCTGTTCTCGCTGTATTGATTGCTCGCCCGTGCGCGTGATCTCGCTGGTTTCGGGACGGCGATTTCCTCCTCAGAGTCGTCATAGTTGTTAGGCTTGTAATCAAAATCGGCAGGTTGATGACGCCTCTCTACTTCACCTGGCAGCGTGTTGCTTTGCGTCAGCAGCGGGGCCGCAGCGAATAATGGATCCAATAGTGGATGTTGGGGTTGTTGCTGTTGCTGAGGTTGCTGAAGAAGCATCAGAAGAGAATTGAGACCGGCAGCGGGCAGTACAGCGGTTGGTGTAACAACTACCGTGTCAGTGATAAATTCTGTTGCTGTCACCACATCGATGGACGATTCTACTAGAGTCGTTAGGATTTCTTTGCCCCGAAAAGTCAAGGGAATGACCGTGCTCTGTTGTTTCGTTATTGTAGTGACGTAAGAGGTCGTTCGAGTATTGTATTGGGTTGTTGGCGAGCCTTGTGGGGCAATTCCACCGAGCAGTGGGTTCTGCTGATTCAATTGGCCTAGTAGCAGTTGGGATAACAGGATGTTGGCAAGTGGCCCGTTGTTGTTGGACAACGAGGGCTGTACCGTCGAGACCACGTTCTCAACGGAGTAAACGGTGCTGGGTACGATAATCGATTGGGAAGCCCGACGGCCTCCAAGACTCGTGAGAGTATGGGAGACCCTGGTGGTTGGGGTCTCGTGCAAGAGAAATCTTGTGATTTCTAGTTGACCTTGTGCGTTTGAACCCGTAGCCTCGCTAACGATAACGACTAGCGGTTGACCATTTCCACCCACTACAGTGCTGTACTGATCGGGACCTAGTACCTCCGTGCTTGGATGTGCTGTAACTATGCTTTTCTGTTCGGTTATTCCGTTATTCACTACCGGTATCGTTACTTCGGTTGGTACATAGTGAGTCACCGTGATAGTTCCGTCATTGTTCTTGTGGACGAATGGCGATTCCCTCACGTCTTCGTGAGAACTGCGCCCTCTTTGTGAAGGTAATCTCCTGCTGGTGTTTCTGCTACTCGATGATCTTGATAAGGATCTTGTAGAGGTCGGCCGACGATTGTTCAGCGGTGATTCCGTAGATCTCGATGTACTGCTTTTGACCGTAGGTCGTACTCTCAACCCACTCTCCTGCTTTCCCGTCGATCGGTTTCGCGAGCTGGATGTCGATGGTCTCTTGTATACCGGACGCGTTGTACTATCCTTTTCTCGCAGAGTGAATTGTCTACTTGAGCTTGAGGTCGGATTCAGTTTGACCCTTGAATTTGATCTGACACGAGGTTTTACCAATGTCTCGGCTGATTCTGCAGAAATCCTCTCAGCGCTTGTCCTAGAGATACCTGGACTTGGCGGTCTGGTTGTCGTGAGGGATCTGCCTCGGGAACTGTAGCGGGAAGATTTCTTGGTAGGCGCGATCGATTTGTTCATTTCTTCCTTAGTAGATGCGATATCCACGTCTGATCTGTCTTCGGCTTTCACGCTGGGCTTCCGAAAACGACTGGTCAGTGACCGCAGTTGACTAGCCTGACGCCTTATTCTTCCTACTCTTCGGTTTATTCCGAATGGTCTTATGTTCACAGAAGAACCAAGCGATTTGCCCTGACGGCGATTTTCTTTGTACTTTGTCGTTGTAGTTGCGTCTTCGGAGCCTTCGTAATCGTTATCAGCAATCTCTTCGACTGGATCATCTTCGAAGTTTTCTTCTTCTTCGTCCTCAAATTCGTCATTGTTTTCTGCTAGTTCCTCAATCGGGTCTGGTCTTTTATTCAAAAGACCACGTGGCGGAAAGAGCTGGCCGCTTTGGCGCGTTCGCGTAATTAGCGGAGGAGTTGGTCGAACTCCAGCACGAACGGAACCACGGTTTGGAGTTGGTGGTGTGGTATTTTGCCTGGCTAGGCTTTTCGATTTTCCGGCGGGTGTGGCCACTGGTATTCTTGGGGTTACTACCGTTCTCTGTACGGCCGATAGATTTGGGGGTCTGCGGAATCGAAGAAGTGGGTTAGTCGAGCGTCTGGAAGATTCCGTTGTTGTTTGAAACGGTGTCGTGACCGTCTCGGTACTGTCCTCGTACTCGGTATGAGGTGTTTCTTCAGTTGTCAAAGTCGTAGTAGTGAATTCATTTGCCTCGTCATCCTGGTCCTCGTGTCTGATAGTCGGCTGTATTTTATTCAATGTAGACGATGGACGGATTCCAGGACGGAATCTGGATGATGCTCCTGGATAAATTGAGCTTGAACTGCGAGGTCCGGGCCTAACCGCAGACCCCCTGATGCTGCTGGGTCCTCTTCTGTTGGAGGGAAATGTTGAGGACGGTATTATTCTTGATGATGCACCCCGTCCTCGTGAGCTTCCGGCCGGAATACCGGAAGTCAATGTTGGATTCAGCGTCGAAGAGGCTCTTCCCCTAACGGAAAATCTTCGTGAACCCGAAGAAGTCAGAGTAGACGAGTAAGGTCCGATCGGCGAGCTAACTCTGCCTCTTGTTGAAGCGAATCTGTTTCCTTTTCCAGCTAGTGTAGCGGTTATGGTGGGCGTTATGTCGGTTCTCGTAATAGTGGTTGCGGCTTGGGCACCTTTGCGTTTAGGGTTAAAGGTCGGTCGACTACGTGATAGGAAAGGGCGAATAACCGGGGTAAAAGTTCTCTTCCGGCTGGTGAATGCCAGTCTGGATTTTTTCGTCGACTTCTGTCCATCCTCATCTTCTCCATCTTCTTCCTCGCCCTCGTCTTCCTCGTTTTGCTCCGAGGAATTATCTTGTTCGATTTCAATCGATTCCATCGTTGGTTCCTCCGATAGAGACGACTGAATAACCGGCGGCGATGGCGAAATTTCCGGTATTCCTGTTGATGTTCCAAGTGGCATAGTCGAAGTTGGCGAGATTACAACTGTTTGTGTGGAGCCAACGAAACTCGATGTGCTTTCAATAATCTGTGCATATCTACCATTGATACTAGTACCAATAACCTTTGACTGATAGACTGTTGTGAGATCATTATTAACAATGTGGCCCTGAATTAACCTCACCAAGCCTGTCCTGTGTGCCTGTACGGATGTAATAGTTGCTTTTTTTTCAGTATCGATCTTTGTGCTTGAGGTACTTTCGATCACTTTAGCGTAGAGTCCATCGATCGATATACCAATTTGTTTCGTGGTAAAGTAAACAGTAGTCACCTCATCGGCATCAACGGTACTTCCCTTGTTAAGTGAGAGAACGCCTGTTGGGAGAACAGGAGTGGCTGAACTCGATAGTGAGGCTGTCTCCAGGCTCGAACTGCTTTTAACCACTTGAGCGTAAAGACCATCTATATACGTTCCATATACATCGTCCGCAAAGTGGGTCGTTGTTCCATCGCTAATTCTGCTCGATCGAATTGTCGAGATCAATCCGGTTTTTCGGCTTTCCAGACTTGTTGTAGTCGGTTGTACATCTGCATTCACCGTTGGCTTAGTTTTTTCATTCGAATCTAGCGTCTGAACTATCACATCACCACCATTGATCGCTCTTCCGGTAGCCTGCCTAACAGTGGTTTCTGGTTGAGCGACACTAGTTATGGTTTCCAACCTGCTATTGAGAATCGTCTCATTGCCGATGTAAGATGTTGTAAAATACGTAAATGTGGTATAGAACGTCGTTGGTTCTGGGGAGATCGTCGACGCGTCGATCTTGTCGGCATCTGGGAGCGTCACGATTTCTTGTGGTGCGATTATGCCTATTTTTTCTGTAGTTATTTTTTCGTGAAGAAGATCAGAAAGTGTGACTTCGTTGTCGGCAACAACTTTCGAGTCCTTGATGATACTGGGCTCTTCATATACCGGTGTCGGCGGTGCATCTGGCCTGTAAGTCATGATAACACCCAGCTCGAGAGTCGATGTAGGAGAGACCCCGGGTGTCACTACGTTGCTGACTGTTTCTTCCCTGCTGGTTGTTACCGTATCGCCACCCTTGTAGAAAGTTGTCCAGTAAGTGAAAGTCGTGAAATATGTGACTGGAAGGGTGTTGGTTTCAGCAAGCAATACGGCAGTAGGACGAATCGTTTCTGTGACGACATTAGTCACGGTGTCTAGACGACTTACTACGTTTGTCATATCACCTTTGTACATCGTTGTGAAGTATGTGAAGGTGGTGTAGCTCGTCTGGAGTAGAAGCGTGGGTGCGGATTCTACATCGTGATGATTCGATTCCGATAGGTCCTGATCCTCAGGTACAGCATTTCGCTTGTCCATTATACCGAGAACGGTACCACCTCCGGAACTTGAGGATGAGATAACATCGGTGATCATTGAGCCGATCACTTCCCCATCAATCGGTGGATTTGGGGTAACCTGGGTATTTGGTGCAAAATCTACGAAAGACTTTTCAGTCATATATTTTTCATCAAGCGTAGTGAGGTCATCATTGGACATCGTTTCAGTTATAAAATCAGTAACAGTTGTTTCTGGGGCACTCGGAGTTTCTTCATAATTCATTTGTTGAACTTTCTTAGCCAAAGAAAGTGCTTCTTCCTGGGATTTTTGCTTCTGGAGGGCTTCCAAGTAAGCTAATATTTCCGGTGGAGGGGCTGGCTTTTCTTCAGCCTTAGGCTTAGGTATTGTCACAGGTGTAGGCTCAGTAGAAACTGGCACTACTGTCGTAGGTTGTATTCCCTCGGTGAGGACGTTTGTGAAGACTTCGGTCCTCGTTTCAATTTCGGTTTCGTCGTCAACGAAGATAGTTGTGAAGTACGTGTAAGTCGTGAAGTACGTCTTGATCTGTTTTTTCAGAATTTCAGTAGACATACTCGGCGTAGGACTGGGTTCCAAATTAGTGAAAGAATCTTCCTCGTCGTCGTCGGGTGTTGTAAAATATGTTGAATCGTCGACCGTCGTCTCTTGATCTTGGATCGTGGTTAACGTCCCTTCGGTAGTTTCTTCCAATATAGTCGTGCCAGATTCGGTGGTGAAGGCCTCTGGTACCTTGGATACTCTTCCTGATTGTGAGTCAATCGTTGGCACTGACGTCGTCGAAACACTTGTCGCTGATATTACCACAGATTCATCGCGGTCAAATAAATCAGCTACACCTTCCGTAACTCCGTTGGGGCCAACGGTTTGTGTAACGATATTTGTCTCCACGACTTCTCTGCTTGATATACTTGAGGTGCTTTCCTGAAAAAACGTCGTCAGATACGTATATGTCGTGTACAGGGTTTTGAAAATCAGTTCGATCTCCTCGTCTTGTTTTGTGGTTTGTTCTTCTTCCGGTTCTTCTGTTGTGACCATTCGTGAGGTTGTTTGCTCTCTTTGTTCGATTTTTATTTGATTCAGAATTGTTGATTGGCTCGATTCGACTGTGGCACTTGGCAGAATTAATTCCGTCAGGTAAGTAACTTGGGAAGAGACAACCTCGCGCGATTTAACGGAAGTCGTCGTATGATCACCGTCTGGCACGAAGAAGGTCGTGAAATACGTAAAAGTTCTATACTCAGTGGACGGCAGGAGTCTTGTGGCAAACGAAACTTGTCCGTCATTGTCTTCATTATTTTCATCCACTGGTAAATTGTTTTTCGAAGAAGACCCCGATACGCTGCGACCTTGTTGATCATCAGTCGCAATGTCATTCATAATATCTGTGTCGATGTCTGATTCTTCATTGTTGGAACTTTCCGTGGTCGTGCTGAGACGTTTTTTTGCGTTAGCCAGTATGTCTTTTAGAGTCGTTAATACATTCTCCGTCGTATCTTTGTAGGGTGTGGTCACTTCATTGGTTTTCGATTTGATCTTGTTGGGTCTCGTTGTTGGTTTTGGTGTTGTTGATATTGGCATTTGGAAAGTGGTCCCCATATCGGGTTCTTCGGGTTCGCTATCGGTAGATGAGTAATCTAGAGTGGTGTCTTGAGAATTTGGTGTCGTACTGTCTTCGTCAGGGAGGAAATAAACATTCGAAGACGTATGGATTACCTGGGCATAACTTGTACCGAGAAAAGTTCCATAAATGTCGCTCTTGAAAATCGTTGTGGTGCCATCGAGTGCTGTTGTCGAATCAAGGATTTTGAACAAGCCCGTAGGTTTGAGTGATCCATCTTCCTCAAGTGAAACAAGTATCGGTGTGGTAATTTTCGAGGATGATTCCACTTCCGTTTCGCTGGGTGTGCTTGGCTGAAGGCCTTCGTAGTCATCGTCAGTGGAATCGATGCGACCGCCATTAATGGCTTCCAAAAGTTGATCTCGTGGTTTTTCGTGCGCAGATGTCTCTTCACCGGAAGAAACGACGCTGGTCGGTTGTATTATAATACCGATTCCATCGTCAGGCCGCAGCGTAGCGTCTCCCTTGATGGTCGTTGCTGCTCGTCCAACGGGAGCCGGTGACGTGCTAGGTGAAAACACGATCACCGTGTCACCGACGATCGTTGTGAAATCGGCAAATCCGTGGTACGTCACGGTCGCCAGAGGTTTCGATTCGATCTTCTTCGGCAAGGTGAAACGAGCAGATTGCTTATAGATTTTTGGCACTCTGGGTCTAAAGTTTCGCGGTGAGTCGTCCTCGACGTTGTCGAACGGTCCATTGCCCAAGCTGTACTCTTGTTTGATCGTATAAGTTGGTAAGTTATCAGCAGCTCGTACTTTTGCTGGCTTAAATCTATGATTTTCGACAACGTTGAGTTCTCGCTTGTTGAATATGTCGTTCTCGCGTTCCGATGGAACATTCACTTCGGAACCCGAAGGGTAGCGGCCCTCGCGATCGTTCGCTTTGTCAATAACATCCCCGTTAAAGTTATTTCCAGCCAGTAGATCTTCGGCGATCTTGACTGGTGTGTTCTCAAGCTCGACCCGCAATCGCCACTCGTCTTGGGGTGCTCTTGACGGATAAACGACGAATGGACTGACCGAGTCTGACGAGAGTTCCTTCTCGTAAAAAATGCGACTCGAGGTCGATAATATACGTGCGTAGAGACGTCCATTATCGAGAGTCGTACCAAGCACCTGTGTCGCGTATTCTGTACTGGCGCCATCTTGAACAAATGTTCTCGCTGTTTTCGTGAGCAAGCCGACAGGGGGCACCGACTTTCCGGAGCCGGCGGGTACAAGAAGAACCGTTGTTACGCCTTTGCGTTACCAATTCAACGATATACATGGATTTTTTGTTTGTTTATTTTTACAGTATCGATTTAGTGGAGTGGTATTTTTCGATCGATCGATTGTAAACGTTTTTTTTATGTACACGTCAATATAAGCAAAAAGTTTGTTTTGAGATATTGAAAAGATACAGTAGCGAGCATGAGAATCGATGGTACGGATGAGTGTTTGTGAATCGATTTTCGAATGAATTTCGATTGTTTGGTAACAAAATATCAGTCCGTCGTTGCATGTACGGTATGTGTTATTGTTTTGATATTTTCAGTGTCGGTTTGTCATCGCGTGTGTCGCGTCAAGTATATTGGTTTTATTAGTATTGTGGTATTGTTTTTGTTGTTGTTTATACAATAGGTCGTCGGAGAGACGGAGTGGCGGGCGGACGTTGGAGGCAGACGGCATCCAGTTGTTGAGAAGAGTTGAAGGCGGGGAGCAGGCGGGAGCAGTAACAGAAACAGAAAAAAGAGAGAGACGATATTTAGTAGACGAGCCTTCTTCTTTCAGAACCTTGGGGGCACAACCGCCTCGCGTTTTTCTAATTTATCTTTTTTAATAAACCCTGCCTCATTACTGATTCATTTGGGTTCGATGATAATGCGTACCATTCCGTGGATAGCCTGAGAGATTGCGATATTTGTGGAAAGATAGAGAAACACATAGGCATACAGTTGCTTTTGGCATATTACGTTTCACATGTAGCAACAAGTATTTTTCTGTACACAATCCACCTTCGAATTTACATGGGAAGAGCCAAAGGTTGAATGTATAGTTTTTTCAGATTTGCTTACTCTATGCGTTTTCTAACAGGTATAATTGGTACGTACCCGTTAATTGAAAAAAAAACCCGACGTATGTTTAAATTCTCATGGAAGATACAAGGAAAGATGCCATCGATGATACAAAATTCGCGGCATAATGTATTTATTTGCAAAAACATTTATGTACAAGCTGGGCGATCTGGAATTCCATATGTTTTTGTAAAAAATTGAAAGATAAATCAATGCTGGCATTTTTATCATCACTCTATTGCAATTGCAATTTAAAAGGGCCATTTGTGATATCGCCCATTATGCTTTTTTAATTATTTCTTTCGGTAACGAGTTCCACTTCACCTGGCATCGAGCTACGGCACGATACCCCTCATTCGTTATCAGTCTTTTTGGTGACTCATCCGAGTGAGGCAATGGCAATACGAGCGTATCCTGGCTACTACACGAAACAGCGCGGATTGAAACGATCCCACAGGTGAAGAAAAAATAAGAAAGAATTATGGATAGAGTGAGAAGTTTGTTTTCTTCATTTTCATGTGGTTAACTTATTCATAATCTGAAATTATATTTACACGGCCGCACACGCGCGTCAACACGCACTACGATTATTTCGATAGCGCGTAAAACAGACGGCGTGATATGTTATAATTACAAAGAAAAAACACGCGGTCTCGAAACCAAGATAGGCAACATAGAGAAAAAAGGAACAAACGTGAAATGTAAAGCTTAAAAGGATTATTCAACAAGCTGAGTGCACCCGAAAAAAGTTGAATACCAATTATGAGTTCTTTGTGTATGTTTAAATCAATTTTGGAATCATATTTAAATGATTTTGTTATTGCCCACCAGCAGTTTTGTTAATGCCGAATTATCAACTACCTACTATAGTTTTTTATTTGCAATTACAAACAATTTTCACGTACAAATTATTTGAAACAATCACATGAAAATTTTGTTGTAGCGCTTAGATTTTTGCCATTTTGATTAAAATAATGCGGGTGAAAGGTAAATAAATGATCATTTATCATTTCGAGTGCACTATGGCTATATATTTTAGTTTTGGCATGAGTGTTACCAGTGAACCATATTAATTACATGCGTTATGGTATACGTCTATAGGCTAAGACTCAACAGTCTTAGGCAATTTCATGGGCAAACATACCGTTAACGTCCCTTTGTATTCTAGGCACCTGTATCTCATCTTCTGCTGAGATTGAGTCACTGAGGTTCTTTTCTGCAAATACAAAAGTTTTTTATATCATCACCGATCGTTCAACAATTTCGCTACGTGTGTAATCACGAAATCTGTTTCTTATCTAGTTCGTTTGAGATAATGTGGATTATTTAGTATTTGTCAATGATAAATAATATTTGAGAAGTCATATTACAACTAGCTTTCGCCCGCAGCTTCGCCCGCGTCGAATTTGGTCCATAGAAACTTCATTATCGGTTGCACCTTTTATTACGGGTTCTTTTAAAAAATCCGTTTTATTATTTATTTTGAATAATATTTATACCGAGGTTTAAGTTGATACACGCACGGTATACAGTTTTTCATACAAACTTTTCCGCCATTTGATCCTTTTAGCGGTTGATTTTCGAAAAATCCTTTCTTAGTGCACCTCAACGCCCTCAAAGGAATATATTGGGTGAAGTAAAAAGTTCTGAGCGTTTTCCGCTAGATGTCTTTAGTGAGCCATATCTCACGATGTATACATCGCATCGGGTCATACTATACGGCGATTTAAAGGTGACATTACGCTTCAAAAAAAGTTCTTTGACAGTTTTGTGTTTGGTGAAGCCAGTTGTGTGTTACAGCGTTCCAAAATGGAGGTAAAAAAAGAGAACATTCGATACATTCTCCAGTACCACTACGACTAAGGTGAAAAGGCGGAGCAGGCGGCCAAAAAAATTTGTGCTGTTCATGGACCCAATATAGTATCGAATGCAATAGCAAAGCGGTGGTTCCAACGATTCCGTTCTAGTAATATGGACGTCGAAGATGAGGCACGCTCTGATAGGCCAATCGTCGAAAATGTCGATAAAATTATGGAAATCGTCGAGCCGGACCGGCATGTGAGCACTCATTCCATTGCCCAGGAACTGAAGATTAGCCAGAAAACCGTTTGGAACCATTTGCATAAGCCTGGTCTCAAGAAGAAGCTCGATGTATGGGTGCCACACGAATTGATGCAAAAGAACCTTTTGGACCGAATTGATGCCTGCGATTCTTTGCTGAAACGTAACGAAATCGACCCATTTTTAAAGCGGATGGTGACTGGCGATGAAAAATGGGTCACATACGACAACAACAGCTGAAAAAAATCGTGGTCCAATCGCGATGAGCCGGCCCAAACGATCGCCAAGCCCGGATTAACGGCCAAGAAGGTTTTGCTGTGTGTTTGGTGGGATTGGAAGGGAATCATCCACTGTGAGCTGCTCCCATTGGGCCAAACACTCAATTCGGACCTCTACTGTCAACAACTTACCAGATTGAAGCAGGCGATCGACCAGAAGCGATCAGAATTGGCCAATAGGAAAGGTGTTGTGTTCCATCAAGACAACGCCAGGTCGTACACATCTTTAACGACGCGCCAGAAGCTCCGAGAGCTTGGATGGGAGGTTCTATCGCACCCGCCGTATAGTCCAGACCTGGCACCAAGCGATTATCACCTTTTCAAGTACTTGCAAAATTTCCTTGATGGTACAAAAGTGGCCTCAAGAGAGGCTTGTGAAAATGAGCTGGTCAAGTTTTTTACCAATAGGGACAAGGACTTCTTCAATCGCGGAATTATGAAATTGCCTTCAAAATGGACAAAAGTTATCGAACAAAACGGCGCATATTTGATCTAAATCGGATAATCCTATGTTAATTTCATCGTCGAAATAAAGCGAAAAAACCCTCAGAACTTTTTACTTCATCTAATATCTTCCGAATTTCATTGAGATAAAAGCAGGCAATTCGATTTTCCCATACAAAGTTCAACACGCCATTGCAACCCCAATTAGGGGTGGTTTAAAAAAATCCTTAAATATGCGTTTTGTTGGTTGTTTTGAAGAATATTTATATCAAGTTTCTAGTTGATACACGCAAAAAATACAATTTTCCATTCAAACTGTTGCATCATATTTCACCCCTTTAAGAGTTGATTTTCGGAAAATCTTTTCTTAGTGCACTTCCACACCTTCTAAGGAACATATCGTCCAAATTTCATGTTTCTATCTTGAGCGCTTTAGGCTGTGCATTGTCTATATGTCAGTCAGTCAGTCAGTCACGGAACCCTTTTATATGTATAGATAAATAATAGGAAAAAATACATAAATTGTCATTCATAAATGTCTGACAAGAAACGCCTAAGGAGTTTAAACTTTTCGATAATTGGTTATACTTATTAATAGCAATAAACCAAAGAACACAAATTCTGCTTCATTTTGGGACTAAGGTATTACGAAGGTTTTCATTGTATTTGTGTTTCAGTAAGGAGTATTTGTGAATTTATAAGAATATCAAATATCAAATTCAGTTTGGAAAAATTGTTGAACTCTGAGGTTTCGCACACAACTCGATGGATACCAAAAAGGTATTGGGACTTTGCATGCTTTGACCTGGGTCACTTAGGATTCACGAGACACCGTGAGTGGCATCGTTACGATGGCTCAGGAGACACAGTCTCGTTACGCCCAGGCACGAGAATGCGACCTAAATTCGGGATATCGATCGGTCGACGTCGTCTATCAAAGTTTTACGTGCAAAAATGAGCGACTAGTGTAATGAAAGAAGTGTGCATAATCGAAGGCACTACACCGCGAAAAAGATACGACAAATGAGGTCAGAGTAACTGGCCTGATCTTTTGAAAAATATTGGAAGGATTTTTGTTCCTTTCGTTGATTCTCAACTGGAAATTGTATTATCGGCTGATTTGTCACTGGACATTTTCAGTTACAAACTTATAGCATTTTATTTCAATAATGGAAAGGATTATGGGTCAGGAGATGATAATTCAGTTTGTACGATCGTCATGATATTGATCGTTTGTCGAAAAATTCGTAAATGTTTGAAACTTAGGTTTTTGGGTGCGAGATATATCTGCTAATTTAACAGAGAGATATTCAGATCCAATTATTGGGGACTATTTTCCGAATCTTTATCGAATCATTTCCACATAGACGTAAAATTTAATGTGTGGCATAGACAGTGGAGATTAATCCAAAATGTTTCATCAATGGCAAAAACCAAAGCGTCCGTACTTTAAGATGGTCGAATTTGACGGAGTGCGGAAGGGAAATGTGACTCTGTATAAGTTTGGGGTCCCAAAACTGGTCAATTTTGTATATTTTCGTCTAATGCGGGTATTGAGACGACGAGGGCGGTTTTTAAATACAATTAATGTAGTCTTACCAAGTTGGAATTTTTTTTATCGAAAAATATTGATAAACAATGAAGTGATTATTATTCAAGCAAAGTGTCGTCATGACTGCATGGTTAATTGGTGTTATTACTAATTGGGGGATTTTAGCAGCTAGGGTAATCTGAAAAAAAATTAAAAGATCTAATTTTAGTAAAATAATGAAACTTTTTTGAAACTTCCACACTTACGATAATGGCAAGTTGTAGAAAAAGAAGTTTGATTATCTTATTCTTCACATAATCCGATCGATTTTTAATCGATATAAATTCTTGGTCGCAAATTAAAGTTAACATCCTCGGTTATAAAACTAAGCCATAAAAAATCGTATTTTTATAATTTTAAGATTATGCAAACCGTTTAGTTTGGCCTTATTGTTCTTCGATATATTTGGTGCTGTGCCAAACAAAACCGAAGATGATCAAGGTCAAGGTATGGTCTTTGAGCGGATGTCTAATACAGGGTAGTCGAACATTAAGATTGAAGGGAAGGGCGGGAGGGGGGGGGGGGCGAAATCCCCAGTCGAAGATGTCGTTCAGAGGTCGAGACGTACAGTTATCTGACCGACTGCTTTTCCAACGTTAAACCGAACCAATGCTACTTGCACCGTAGCATTGGTTCGGTTTAATGTACCGTATCATGCGACGCCGGTATACAAACAATGCCAGTAGTGTCTGCCAGCAATACACCTGTATAGCTTTCAGCAATAACAACATTTTCCTGTACAATACAAGTACAGTCTCTTTCCACTGTTCCACGTTGAGAATCCAAGGCAATTCTCTGTGGCTACGGACGTGCTCCTGTCCTAACGGAAAAGAAAAAAAACATGATGATGTGAATTTTCTGTGCTTCTCAGCAGGACACCGGTATTACGATTTATAAGTTTCCACATTGGTGGTTGACGTATGCAATCGATGTATGCTTCCAACGGCGTCTTTTTAGCAACGGCGTTGTTTAGTGCATTTGTTTCTAGATCTGCGCCTTTAATGGAATCACAAATGGGAACGTGGCATCCGATACCGATATATTAGGAATAAATCATACTTTTAGCAAAACGTTGGTCGATTCTTGGGTTACCGAAGTCTGTAAATCATGCGAGTAGCAAAATTCTTCGTGCTCCATTCTTTCGGGCCGTTTGCAAAAATGATCAGCCGCAGGAAGGAGCCCCATCAACTTCGTACATCATATCTTACAATATCTTCAACGTTCACTGCCAATCCATGTGTGTTATTTGTTACACGTAAGGTTTAAAATTTAAACACATTTGATGTGTATATTTAACCACTTGAACCGCATTACATTTTCACACTTTATACGTGTCTTATTCAATACATTCAACATACGTAATTGCAGAGATTAATACGTTCAGATTTAAATGTTTCTTAAACAATTCATTTATGTGTGTTACAGAAAAGTTAAGCAAATGATGTCCGTATTTGTAAGCAGTGGTTCCGCATTGAGTATCTTAAAACGTACATGTCATTTTTAATTTTCTTAATGCCTATTTAAATAATGTAGAGAAAGGAATTATATATATATATATATATTAGGTGTAGTAAAAAGAAATCCATTATTTTTGCATGAAATTGAAGGCCAAAATAATGGATTTCTTTTTACTACACCTAATATATATATATATGTGTGTGTGTGTGTATATATATATATATATATATATATATATATATGTTATGTTATGTTTGAAAAAATCGATAAAACTCTCTGATTATCAAAATGACATTAGCTAATTGATATAGATTATGTAATAAAACAAATAATCATAGGAATACCTATGATGTTACAAGCACTCGATAGCGAAGGGGCAGTGTGTGTCGTATAGGCAGAACATAGGGAGGTCGGTCGAAGATTCGATTACATGTGCGGGCAAAATATTTTCTATGAAAAAAAATCATTTCGGGACGTTTGCGAATCATGAATTATAATTAAAAATCATTGATGTAGAATTCTGAGTTGAGTACTTCACTTTATTCTGGATTTATGAAATCCTCTACGCATTTTCAATGTTACGACACAATGTAATATGTCTGTCATACTCCCTTTATTGCTGTATAATTAGCCCCTGATTAAGTTTTTCAAAAAGCGTATAATACGTATTATAACGTATTTTATAAAGGGTTAAAACAACACATTTGGATTTTCAGTGTACTTTCCTAACATGAATCCTTCCATGGAAGAGCTTTACTATCGAATTTCTATAGATAACACTTGGACTTCGATACTTGGGCTAACGTAATTTTTTTTTATGGAAGATTTTTGCTATTGAAACTGGAGACAAGACTTGGACGCGATTGGATCGACCAATAAGAGGTGGAAGACGTAGAAGGAAGAAGAGAAGAAAGAAGGAGGATATTGTAGTTGGGTCAGTAGGTATTCGGTCGAGCGTCCGCCTCGTTCGTACATTGCCGCATGAAGACCCTTTACTCGGGGCCGGCTTCGGGTTAAACTGGAGAATACTACGCGACGTCGCCCCCTATACCGCGTGCCGCCGTTTGCCGCGTTCCTCTTGGCTAGTTCATTCATCTGCCCTACGACGGATTAATCGTGCAAGACCAATTCGTAGAATTGCATCGATTTACCGAACGGTAGCCGTCGCCGTGAACGTACGGTCACCGCGCATGCGCGATCGATCATGCGCAGAACGGTGGTGCGCCTCGCGTGTATACACGCAAACTGTACGGCGATTCTCGGTCCCGTACAGGTTGCGTTGGTACTGAGCTGCGATCGCTACTGCGATTGCGGTGTCTCCGTATACAGTACTCTCGTGTACACTGCCGAGTGTGCATACTCAGCACAATCGGTAATGACTCTTCGTTGCTTCTCCATCTTCTTTTTTTTGTCGATGCACGCTCGCTCTTGCCTTCATGACCTTTGTCGGGGGAGAGATTTCGTTTATTTAGCCCTAGTAGAACTATGGGGCTAGGGAGGATAATTACAAAGATTACAAAAGTATGGATGTAATATAAAGCGACGTCTTGAGTACATAGGAGAACTTATAACTAAAACTTAAACTTAGATCTAAACTTATAACAATGCTCATATTTTATGTTTGAGCGACGTATACAGTGGATTATAAGGCGGGTAGGTCGTAGTGGATGTAATTTTCGCTGCAGCTTCAAGATAATAGATAGATAATTGAATAAATACATGTATAAATGCATAAATGGGACCAGTAACCGTAATCCGTCATCACTTAGCAATTTCGGTATGTAATAAATGAGTGTACAGTCGCAATTTGAAAACAGAGAGCGATGAAGCTTCTTTAACAGCCAGAGGCAACGAGTGCCAGAGATACGCAGCCGAGATACCAAAGAAACGTTGAAGAGTTGTACTTCGAAACCTAGGAATGTCAAAAGTCGCCACAGGAAGTCTATTTGAACTTCTAGGTGAGGGGTGATGAAGCGGTAGTAGTTCACGGAGATATGATGGACACTGTAGGTGCAGTATTCTGTAAGTCATTATGCCCAAATAATACAGACGCCGTTTTTTAACTGTTAGCCATTTCAGCTGGTGTCGATAGGAAGTAATATGGGCGTCTCGACGGAGGTTGTATATAAAGCGGTTACAACAGTTTAACAGTCTTTGTAAAATGGTGTTGAGTTCATCGGAGAGGTTGTGATAGACAAGACAATAATAGTCAAGATGTGGAAGTACAAGAGAGGAAACAAGCTTGGTCCGGAGTTTATTAGACAGGGAGTTTCTATGGAATTTAAACAGAGTGTCGTAAAAAAATTACGCTACAAATGTCCAATTTTTTACAGTAAACGAAGTCCGTTTCCATGCGTTCGCGCATCGTTCATACGATTTAGTTGGAACTTTGACACTTGTGCATGGCACTTGCGTGAAAGTTTCTGACATAGTATCGTCGTCGTACAATAGGTGGCGCACGAGTTGTATCTGATAATTATTCGTCTTCTATGCGTTCGCGCATCGTTCATCTGATTGAGTTGAAACTTTTAAATCATGTCTTCAAAACGCGCCAAAAAGGGTACATCTATCAGAGGAGTACGAAAGAAAAAGACATTGTGAGCTACTACAACAAGCGAAAAACGTCAAGCAAGCATATGTACATAGTATACTTACATAATTAATTACGTTACTATTTAAATATGAAATATATTTCCCTCGAACGAAATTTATATATTTTAAATCAGATTATTCACACGAAAATAAAAAGGAATGGTGTTCACATGTTGTCTACCAGAAACGTGCTACAGCAGAGCCCCATTCGTTATTATTTGTCTGGTCGTGAAAGCGTGGATATTGAATTGTACGATCCACGATCACGCCACGATCAATGTAGAAAAAGGTGTACTATATGTAATACTTTGTAATACTTTCCAACCCATTAAGGGATAATTTTTTTTAAGGCTGTCATAAGTCATTCTGAATTCCGAATAGACTGAGTAGCAGTTGTAACGGTTTTTTCAAAACGATGGAACTCCCATACAACATTGAACTCTCGATTTTTACCACATTGATTGGTTATATTAGTTCAGAAACCTTCGTGGGCATGGGCACAACAAGTCACCAAAGTTTCATCGCAATCGGATGAATGGTATAGGAACGCATACGGGACAAACAGAGAAACATTCATTTTAATATACAGGGTGAGGCACTAACTGTTGCCACCTTGAATATCTCTGTAATTATCGACGTCACAAAAAAATGTTTGAAACAAAAGTTGTACCGTACGAAAAGCTTCATCAAATGCGACCATTTTTTTTATCTCAGTGGAGGCGCTGTCGCACAGTAAAGGTCACCTCCACTTTTTTAAATGGGACGGTACATTTTTTTTCAACTATCTTGTAGAGCATTAAAAACCGCATAAAAAACATTTAGGGGTCAAAGTCGTTCAAGGTCATTTAAGATCAAAAAGTGACATGAACTTTATTTTTATGAGAAATTACCATTATTCACAGTAGATGTTCAAAGTGATTGCCATTGGAATCAATGCAGTATTGCAATCTCCTCATCACGAATTTCTTATCACTTGGGCACTTATCGCCGAAGTCTTGCCATTGTCTTGTATGTAAACAACGGCACCAAACCTACAATGTACACGGAACATTGTACAATGTTTCGCCCAAACAAACCCAAGATAACGATAGTAAGAATGGTGAGACTAGTATTAATGAATCAAGCGAATGTAAATGATGTATTCTTTTGAAGAGCAAACTGATATGCTTCTAATTTACGGAGAATGTCAGAAAAATGCAGTGAGAGCTCGAGACTTACGCGCTGAAACATTTCCTGAACGTTCTCATCCTACACGCCGTACATTTCAAATTTTGTACACTAAACTGAGGACAACTGGATCCTTAACCCGTCGGGAAAGTAACCGACAAAAGCGAGTTACTAACGAAGAAACAGAAATTGGTGTTCTTGCCGCCGTTCATTGAGACCCTTGTGCGAGTTCTCGTCAAATTGCGAGGGAATCTGGCGTAAGCCAAAGAAGTATTCTACGTGTTCTACATCGTCATAAATATCATCCTTACCACATCAGTCTCCACCAGGAATTAACTGGTACGGGTTTCATGAATCGCACTGAATTCTGCCGATGGGCTCAACGCCAGATTCAGAGAGATGACTCATTTATTAATCGGATTTTATTTACTGATGAGGCAACATTTACGAATAATAGAAATATTAACTTGCATAACATGCATTTGTGGTCAACTGAACATCCACATTGGCTGCAGCAAGTTGCACACCAAAGACCGTAGTCGGTTAATGTATGGTGTGGGATTATTGGGGATAGAATCATAGGCCCTTATTTCATCGAAATAAGGGAATCTTAATGGTAGGAAGTCCACCACATTCCTTCAAGAAACATTAGGTCCGTTATTGGAAGAAATACCTTTAGAAACAAGAAACAGAATGTGGTATCAACACGATGGGTGCCCGGCATATTTTTCGCTGATAGCTAGAAATGAATTGCAAAAGAGATTTCCAAATCGTTGGATTGGACGCGGAGGAGCTGTATCGTGGCCGGCTCGCTCACCAGACTTGACGCCTCTGGACTTTTTCTTGTCGGGATACTTGAAAGATCTTGTTTATAAAGAACGTCCAACTACGCCGGATGATATGCGTGAGAAAATTCTTCGAGCCTGTGATTCGATAAGTGCCGAAGTGATAAGAAATTCTACACAATCCGAGATGAGGAGATTGCAATACTGCATTGATTTCAATGGCAATCACTTTGAATATCTACTGTGAATAAAGGTAATTTCACATAAAAATAAAGTTCATGTCACTTTTTGATCTTAAATGACCTTGAACGACTTTGACCCCTAAATGTTTTTTATGCAGTTTTCGATGCTCTACAAGATAGTTGAAAAAAAATGTACCGTCCCATTTAAAAAAGTGGAGGTGACCTTTACTGTGCGACAGCGCTTCCACTGAGATAAAAAAAATGGTCGCATTTGATGACCCCTTTCGTACGGTACAACTTTTGTTTCAAACATTTTTTTGTGACGTCGATAATTACAGAGATATTCAAGGTGGCAACAGTTAGTGCCTCACCCTGTATATAGAAAGACTTTGAATACCAATTTTCTTATACAACTACAACATGATGCATCCGCTGAATTGGATATTGGTAATGGAGAAATGACAATCGTAGAATCGACACAATGTATCACATTGCCAACAAACTTTTGTAAAATAGCAGCAATCACAGATGAATTAATTTACAAAGTTTTCCCAAATGTCGCACAGAATGACAAAAATCATTAGTGGCTTAGTACAGTGCTATATTAACAGTCAAAAACAACGATGTTAATGCCATTAATTTCAGCATTCAAAACGAAGTACCAGGTGAAGCAACAACGTATAAGTCCATCGGTACTATAATGAATCAAGACGAAGTTGTCGATTATCAAACTGAATTCCTGAATTCACGTCATTTGCCAAGCATGTCGCCGCACGTTTTAACATTGAAAATTGGCGAGCCTATCATTATTCTCAGAAACATCAATCCACCACGAGTTTGCAGCGGTACCAGGCTTTCAGTGAAAAATATTGTGAGAAATATCATCGAAGCTACAATTTCAAATGGTAAATTTAAAGGAGAACATGTACCGTTGTCACGCATCCAAATGATTCTGACAGATATGCCATTCGAATTCAAACGTTTGCAGTTTCTGGTGCGACCTGCATTTGAAATGACCGTCAACAAAGCACAGAGACAATCGCTAATAGCGTGTGAACTAAATTTGGAAAATACACGCTTCTCACATGGACAGCTGTATGTGGCTTGAACACGCGTCGGAAAACGTCCTCATTTATTCGTGTACGCACCAAATGGAAAAACGCAAAATATTATATATCCAAAAGAACTTCAATAGACAGAATAAATACACAGACACTGTCTTTCTTTGAGTGGCATTGCAACGCATGCCGGGTACAGCTAGTATATATATATACATTGTAGCGTAAATTCTTAACACCGAATTTACCTACGTGAGAACCCTCAACCTCGAGCCACAAAATGTCACAATAATTTTCTCCTTTTTATTTTCCCTTGCGGGATGGGCACCAGGCGCGTAACGCGCCAGCGAAAATTCGACGAGGTCGATTAGCTAACGGCTAGCTGCAGCTTTCAAAAACCGGAGAGGGGCTGGGTGATATTAAGGGCATGTATCACACGCCACGAAATTTCGACGCGGGGTCCCATTACGGCGGTAGTGCAGAGCTCGCAGTTTTAGCTACGAGCCTCTGCCGCCAGAGGGAACCGCGCTCAATATCTACACAACGTCTCACTACAGGCTGTATGGGTGGCTAATCCCAAAGCCCTCTCCTTATATCAATAAAAAAAAAAACACGTCTCACTATGGTCCCGTGTATTGGTGTGTATTCTCGCTACGCCGACCGCGTGCAGAAACAAAATAACGTTTTCGCACGCTGTTCGGTCGTAACGAACACACCTTATATATATATGTGTGTGTGTGTGTATCGAGCAATGCACACAACACAGGCTTAGTGCCTATGCTACGCCTCATGGTATGTCCTCGCTCTGCAGAAGAGCGGTGAAACTTTGTTACATTGTATAGGCAAATGAGCTCGAACCGATATCTTTTTTCGACGACAGCCATCGGTGGAAATTTTATGATGGGTGAACCTTGTAGCAAACGGGGTTTAGTAAAGACTCGTCTTGCAGAAGGGGGGCGACATTTTTTCATCGTTTTGTAATTCATTTAACGAAATAAGCTCGAGCACGATTTATATACTCGATGCAGCTTATCGTCGATGAATTCGACTTAGGCCAAATTCTCGAACGAATGAAATCGCCCGAGACTCACTCAGCAAAAGAGTGGTAAAATTTTATAGGCAATGTCTATTATTTAAACAAATGCATTGGGCATTCATTCTCTCTGTCGCGGTTTACCTGCGGCAGGTTTTCCAAGGCTAGAATTTTCTAGCAATGGAAATCGCTAGACACTCTCTTTGCGAGAGAGTGCTACAATTTGACAAACTAATGCCTATTGTTTAAACAAATATGTTCAACATTTTTCTCTCTGCCGGGATATATTTTCGGCAGGTTCTCCGCTCTAGTGAAGATCGCTAAAGTCTCATTCTACGAAAGAGCGGTAAAATTTTTCCATCGCGAATTGTTTAAACAAATGGGCTCGAATCCATTTCTTTTTTCGACAACGGTCATCAGTGGAAATTTCATTACGGTAAAACTTTCTAGCTAACGGAGTTTGCTACGAACTCGTCTTGTAGTAGGGTAGTGACATTTTCCAGCCTATTTTTAATTAATTTAAACAAATAAGCTCGAGTACGATATATGTTTTCGAAGCAGCTTATCATCGGTGCATTTGATTTTGGCCAAATTCTCGAACTAACGAGATCGCCCGGAGGCTCACTAACAAAAGAGTGGTGACATTTTACAGATGATTCCTATTGTTTAAACAAATACGTTCAGCATTCGATCTCTCTGCCAAGGCTTACCTTCGGCAGGTTTTCTGAGGAAAATATTTCCAAGTAATGGAGATCGGTAGGGACTCTCTGCGAGAGAGCGCTACAATTGAATAATTAATGCTTATTGTTTAAACAAATATGTTCAACTTGTTTTCTCTGCCGGGATTTATTTTCGGCAGGTTTTCCGCGGATCGAAGTCTCCAGCAATGAAGATCGCTAGAGTGTCGCTCGACGGAAGAGCGGTGAAACTTTGCGATCGGGAATTGTTTAAACAAATGGGCTCGAATCGATTGCTTCATTCGACGATGGTCATCGGTGAAAATTTGATTACGGATAAACTTTCTAGGAAACAAAGTTTGCTATATACTCGACTTGTGGCAGGGTAGTGACATTTTTTCCAACCTTTCAAAATAAATTTCAACAAATAAACTCGAGTACGATTTATATTTTCTATGCAGCTTATCATCGATGCATTCGATTTCGGCCAAAATCTCGAACTAACGAGATCGCCCGGAGACTCTCTCAACAAAAGGGCCGTGACAAGGGTAGTGAAACAATAGGTCATGCCTATTGGTTAAACAAATACGTTCAGTATCCGATCTCTCTGCCGAGGTTTACCTGCGGCAGGTCTTCCGAGGCAAACATTTTCTTGCAATGAAGATCGCTTGAGACTCTCTCTGAAAGAGAGTGCTACAATTCAACAATTAATGCCTATTGTTTAAACAAATATCTTCAACATTTGTTCTCTCTGCCGGGACTTATTTTCGGCAGGTTATTTGTGGCTTGAAGTCTCAAGCAGTGAAGATCGCTAGAGTCTCGCTTTACGGAAGAGCGGTAAAATTTGTCCATCGCGAATTGTTTTTCCAACCTTTTTAAATTAATTTAAGCAAATAAGCTCGAGTACGATTTATATTCTCGATGCAGCGTATCATCGATGCATTCGACGTCGGTAAAATTCTCGAAGGAACGAGATCGCCCGAAAACTCACTCAACTAAAGAGTGGTGACATTTTACAGGCGAAGCCTATTGTTGAAACAAATACGTTCAGCATTCGATCTCTCTGCCAAGGTTGACCTCAGACAGTTTTTTCGACGCAAGTATTTATTAGCAATGGAGATCGCCGGAGGCTTTCTCTGCAAGAGAGTGCTACAATTTATCCATTACTGTCTATTGTTTAAACAAATAATGTTTAACAATTTTTTCTCTCTGGCGAGATTTATTTTCGGCAGAGAGATCTGCTGATCGAAGTCTCTAGCAATGAAGTTTGCTAGAGTCTCCCTCTACGAAAGAGCGGTGGAATTTTACGATCGGTGATTGATTAAATAAATGGGCTCGAATCGATTTCTTATTTCGACGACGGTAATCAGTGGAAATTTTATTACTGCTGAACTTTCTAGCAAACGTTTGCTAGAGACTCGTCTTGTGAAAGGGTGGCGACATATTTCCATCCTTTTTAAATTAAGTTAAACAAATCCCTCCCCGATCGATGAGGAGGGATTACAAAATGCCGAGGACAGATAACTCGAGACTCGAAAGGGAAATGGTATGTAAGATAACCCAATCGATGGGGAGGGATTGAAAAATAACGAGGACATATAACCCGAGACTCGAAATGGAGACGGTAGGTGAGATAACCCGATCGATAGAGAGGGAGTTAAAAATAACAAGGACAGATAACCCGAGACTCGAAAGGGAGACGGTAGGTGAGATAATCCGATCGATGGGGAGGGATTGAAAAATAACAAGAACAGATAATCCAAGACTCGAAAGGGAGACGGTAGGTAAGGTAACTCGATCGATGGGGAGGGATTAAAAAATAACGAGGGCAGATAACTCTAGACTCGAAAGGGAGACGGTAGGTGAGATAACCCGATCGATTGAGAAGGATTACAAAATAACAAAGTCAGATAATCCAAGACTCGAAAGAGAGACGGTAGGTAAGATAACCCGATCAATGGGGAGGGATTGGAAAATAACGAGGACAAATAACCCGAGACTCGAAAGGGAGACGGTAGGTGAAATAATCCGATCGATAGAGAAGGATTACTAAATAACAAGGTCAGATAACCCGAGACCCGAAAGGGAGACAGTAGGTAAGATAACCCGCTCGATGGGGAGGAATTACAAGTTAATGAGGTCATATAACCCGAGACTCGAAAGAGAGACGGTAGGTAAGATAACCCGATCGATACGGAGGGATTGAAAAATGACGAGGACAGATAACCCGAGACTCGAAATGAAGACGGCAGGTGAGATAACTCGATCGATGAGGAGGGATTACAAAATAACGAGGTCAGATAACCCGAGACTCGAAAAGAAGATGGTAGGTGAGATAACCCGATCGATGGGGAGGGCACAAAAAATAACGATGACAGATAGCCCGAGACTCGAAAGGAAAATGGTAGGTGAGATAACCCGATCGATGAGGAGGGATTACAAAATAACGAGATTAGATAACCCGAGACTCGAAAGGGAGACGGTAGGTGAGATAACCGGATCGATGGGGAGGGATTACAAAATAACGATGTCAGATAACCCGAGACTCGAAAAGAAGACGGTAGGTGAGATAACCCGATCGATGGGGAGGGCACAAAAAATAACGATGACAGATAGCCCGAGACTCAAAAAGGAGACGGTAGGTAAAATAACCGAATCGATGGGGAGGGATTACAAAATAACGAGAACAGATAACCCGAGACACGAAAGGAAGGCAACAGGTAAGATAACCAGATCGCTGGGAATGGGTTGAACAATAACGAGGCAGGGATTGAAAAATAACCAGACACATGATCAGGCAAGGCTTCGCTGCACTCACCGATACGCAAAGCAACCGCCTTCTAGGAATTGCGCTGCTCGACATTTTCCTTCTCGACCACTTCTTTTCACGACCCAGTTTTGGAATGGCACACTTGGTCATCTGCGCACTGTACACAAATATTCGGCCGATCACGTGAACTTTTCGCCGATTCGACACACGTTTCACGACTATACTGGTAAACCCTTTTTCACACATCGCGGATAAACCGACCGGTTCTAGAATTCTTGCGAATGTATGGCGCACGCAGCAACGTATTTCGAAAAAAAAACTGCATGTGAACCGAACGAATATACAACGTTCCGCGAGGGGTGCCGCTTCCGACTGTCAAAAAACAATTTGCTGTCTCGGAAGGATACGAGCGCGGTCGGTAAAAACGGAACGATGCGAGCTGCGCGCTGTCAGTGAGAAAACAGATGAACTAGACTATCGTGTCCGTCGATAATATTTTGAGCTTTGTTGGTACAATTTTGCTACTTTTATGTAAAAAAATTCAAAATGAGTTTTCTCCGCCATTTATTCATGAAAACAAGTGAAACAAAGCTTGAAATGTGTGATTTTTCATGGTTGAGAGCATGGTTCCCTTCAAATTACCGAAAACGCGATGAAATAGTTAATAATTCACAATTTATCCCATGGTAACCACAAACTGTAATTTTTTTTTGGAAATTTGGGAAAATGGCGAGAACCATGCTCTCGGAGCCGGCGTCCTGCATGCCCACAAGAAATTTCATTCCAATTGGTTGTTCCGTTTGGGAGAAATTGCATTTCAAAATTTCGAAGTGGTCGGCGGCGTGTCACACGTTCAGTCGGTAAAAATCCTACTGCCAAGTTTTCTCCTAGACGGATCATATTTCGGGCAAAAGAAGAGAAAGCGGTTGTTCGTTGTTCAACAGAGCGGAACGTGTTTCTTTTCTCTTTTCCCAAAAATTAACCGTTTCAGAAATCATTGGGAATCTGCAAATCAGCTATCTCTCTCGCACTCATGGCCGCTCGGTCAGTGTGACACTTGGCCTTAATACTAATTGTTACCAACAACAATTGACCGATTTGAACTATTCGCTGCTTGAAAAAAGGCCAGAATACCGAAAGAGGCAACACAAAGTCATTTTTCTTCATGACAATGCTCCATCGCATACGGCAAAACCGGTTCGCGACACGTTGGAAGCACTCAGCTGGGAAGTTCTACCCCATGCGGCCTACTCACCAGACTTGGCTCCTTCCGATTACCACTTGTTTGCATCGATGGGTCACGCACTTGCTGAGCAGCGCTTTGGTTCGTACGAAGATGTGAAAAAATGGTTCGATGAATGGTTCGCAGCAAAAGGGGAAGATTTTTACTGACGTGGTATTCACGAATTGCCCGAAACATGGGAAAAATGTATAACAAGCGATGGAGCATACTTTGAATAAAGCATTTTTTATCATTCTTCCGAATTTATCGTGTTTTTTTTTTAGAAAAAAAATCCGCATTTCATACTTGTACACCTGGTAATATTATCTAGTCAAGGCAGACAATTAGGCAGTTATTTACAGGCAGTAATACAAGGCAGTATTTTTTCCTGACTCAAATTTCTACGCGGGATTAAGGTATTCCTTTCGCGGTGGGCCATATTATGTGGGCGCATGAGCCAGGGCCCTTTTAAATCATTACTAGATTACAGTCGCGCTTAATAAAAATAAGTTACAATCCATTATTATACCCAACAATGAACTGAAATGAAACATTTCCCATACATTTTGTAGATTTAGACATTTTTACACGTTTTCTAAGCTTTACTGCGAGTCACATTTTCCTAAGTTCTATCCTTAATATTTTCTTTAAACATTCGGTAACACCCTGTTTTTATTTTCGTTACCGAATCTTCAGAATTTTTACATGCTTAAAGCAGTTTATATTAGAGATCTAGAGTTATTTAATATATAAATTATCAGATAGAAATTCGACCAGCGTGTCATCTCCATAAAGTACTGCACAAATTAGGCGATATTTAAAGCCGTCATTTTTTTAAAGATCGGCAACTTGGCTTGAAATTTTACCAATATACTGTATGTATATTATATATTATTACTTGTTGTAATAATGTTATTTTTACTTAACTGATGTGTTTTTACTTAATTTATGTATTTCTACTTAATTGTAGACGTAAATAAGTTAATTGTTCAATAATAGGGTTCGTGAAAGGAATACCTTAAAGTGAGACAGCAACGCAATTATTCGCTTGTGAACTATCAAAACCAGACAGCGGAATTTGCAGAACGAGACTTCGATATTAGCGACAGGACGAATAATATCCGGTTGATCAAGGATATATAGAAGTCTCGGTTTATGGCTCGTCTAGCTAACGGTACTCCGTGTAAGATGTAAATTCTCGCAGGGTGTAAAGTTCCTCGATTTATTCTGTGGTTGAGTCATTGTTAGTCGATGCGAGAAATGAGAATGCAAGGCATGTCGCAAATTAGAAATCCATACTCGTCGCTGGCTCGATTCCATCAAAGCATCGTTTGTCCTTTTTTATTTCGCGTCTCTTTCAAGTATGCGATATCGTGACCGGCTCTCTATTTATTTGTTTAACTTCTGTTATCAACAGTTTTCCGTCATCAATTAGCAAACGAAGGATGATTTTTAAGGAAACGTAGTATATTTTTTTCACAAATCCAAGCCGTAATTTCATAAATTATCTTATTTTAAGCCACTCTTTATTATTGCTCTGAGATTACTAGGTTGCGGATTCTGAAAAAATATTACTTGCAAATCTTGTTATGCATTTCGATATATTTTGTCACAAATTTTCAGGCTGTCTCGAACCATAGGAAGCTCTCATGCCTAAAAATTATCCAAGAACTGGAACCAGAAATTTCCAGTTTCACAAAACTGGAACTTTCAAAATACAGCAAGCTTTAGTAGCACTATTCTTAACCCTGGAATGGTACACAAGTTGTTCGTGTCCTCACCATTTTAACAATGTTGTATTTTCTGTCGGCCCATTTGCCTAGCGTGTTTGTACTGGTCTATAAAAAAAGTTTAGTATAGGGGTAGTTCACTGCCATAGGCCCAGCGGAATCGGCTAGTTTCGTCGCGGCTGGCAAGGCATTAACATCAGTCGAGGACGCCAACGACCCTTGTGTACTGGAATTGTATGTAAGATACGATTTTAGGAAAACAATTTTTTTCCTCTATAATTCTGTTTTTTGACTCGAAATATAGTAATTATGCAGTTTCAGGACTTTTCCGAAAAACGACAGAAATAATTTTTGTTGCCTTGAGCTGATTTAATTGTTCACCACATTGATATTCCGTCGGGGAAGCTGATATTTTCTATTAATTCCATAAGTTATAGGGTTTTGAAGTTTCCGGAAAAACGTAATAAAATAGGGCATTTTCAAATATTTCGACGCCTATATTGGGGGTGGGAGGTAGGGGGATTTATAAAAGAAACCTTCCTGAATACAATACCGAAGAGAAATCGCGGCGGTCACGCCTCCCTCTCCTTCTGCTGCCGTTGTAAGTTCGTAAAAATACGCGATTTTAAAGACGTGACTGAAAATCGGTCAAAATCGGTCTACAAATCATTTAAAAACTACGTTTAGTGTCTTTGGGGCAGCTTTGCCCCCGACCCCCTGAGGGCTCCGCCCCCTCCAGCCCCGCAAAGGGTTCTTGACCCCACCGGAGGGTTGTACCCTCCGGACCCCCTGCGTGGCCACGTCAGACACCTTCCGCATATAAGTCACAAAAACAGAGGGGGAGGGGTATTCAGGAAGGCTTCTTTTATAAATCCCCCCACCCCCACCCCAATATAGGCGTCGAAATATTTTAAAATGCCCTATTTTATCACGTGTTACCGCGAACCTCAAAACCCCATAACTTATGGAATTAATGGAAAGTGTCAGCCTCCCCCGACGGAATATCACTCAATATAATGGAATAAACAAGTTCACGGTGAAAAAAAAAATTTCACCTCGTTTTTTGGAAAACTCCTCAAACAGCATAATTACCCGAAATATGAATTTTTATGAAGATGTTGGGTAAATGAAAGCGAAAATGGCTGTAGAATGGCTATATTGCATAGAATATTATCCTGCTGTGATTGCGCTCATTTTTTCCAGCTACATTGTATTTATTCGAGCTAAGAAAATTTAAAGATTTTTGCACTTCAATATGGAGTTTTTAAACTTATCCACCAATGTTTATGTTTATCATAAATTTTTTATCTTATATAAGCCTCCATACTAAATAGCGATATTCAACGCTTAAAATAAATACTTAATCTTAATTCCTGAAGCCTCCCATATTTTTTTTTTTGAAAATACGCAATCTCAAGTAAAAATACTTAAAAGGATTTTTAAAAATAAACTACATGACAAAAACGTTGATTTTTTCAAGATTACGATGCATTGTCTTCATTTTTGTAATGATTAAATATACAATTCCAGTACTAATATTATAATATTATTATTGATAAAAATTATTTGAAACCTCAAAGAACACTTACGATTGTTATCAGAATTTTTTGTAACATTTAAGGTTTTTAAATATGTCGCGGACGCCAGCAACCTATGTTTCATACGCCACCAAAAGGTGTCGAAAAATAATGTACCATTTCAGGGCTAATTACAATGTTGTTGATGGTACAAGAGCCGGATAGTCTATTTATATTCAAATAGCTTTCGCCCGCAGCTTTGCCCACGTGGAATTTGTTCCATAGAAACTTCATTACCCGCTGCACCCCTTATTAGGGGTTGTTTAAAAAAAAGCCTAATTCATGTGTTTTATTTTTTTTTTGAAGAATATTTATACCGAATTCCAAGTTGATATATGCAAGGAATATCATTTACCATACAAACTTTTACACCCCATTTCACCCCATTAAGAGTTGATTTTCAAAGAATCCTTTCGGAACATCGGAAGGACATTCGGAACCTCTACACCTTTTAAGGAACATATCGTTTAAATGTCATGTTTCTATCTTCAGCGGCTGTGCGTTGTCTATATCTCATTGTCAGTCAATCATTCAGCCACGAAACTCTTTTATATGGATATATATATTTCTTTAAAAATAATCTGTCATAGGTCAAGACATGTGCTCTATAAATTTTGGGACGAGGTTATCAGTAATACGATTGGCAAAGTTTTTTTTCGACGCTGCCTCAATTTTCCAATCGCGATACATTAACAGAAGTGTCATCTCGTATTTATTTTTCGCATAAAACCTGACGCAAATAGGAAATTGACTGATTCGTACGAGGCGCAAAAAGTGAGAGTCGATTATGTACACTCAATATCGATTTCTGAGAGGGAAATCGTTAATCACGCGAGCAAGGTCGACAAAGGCGATAAACGACAGCCGAATAATTCAGCAAATAGTTTTACGCCACGGAATCGCATTTTTAACGTTGTTCAGCCGTATGGCGGGGAAATCAGGGTCGCCCGAGAAGTAAATCGCGTATCATTGTCGCGAAGAAAATTGTTTACAGCCGAACAATATTCTACGTTGAAGTATCAAGCTAAATTCGATTTGAATCAATAAAGTTCTGATATCATTTTTATATTATGTTTCAATTTTTAATGTCGTAGTTTTTTCCAAATCATCGTTATCACATATGTAATTAAACGCACGCATACTTGATATATTGAAGTTGCAGTTCGCAAACTGTGCTACAGTTAACGCACGAATTGATAAATGCCGATTTGAACATTTCATATTTTACGACTTTTTCCATGCAAGGCGAGAAAACAATCTTCGAGCTTCCGATCGATCGGTTTTCATGGCGTGAAAGTGAGTAGCGTAGAATAATACAGTGTATCTGTATGCTTACTACAGTAATTTTCCTTAAAAAAAAACGTGTTGAAACTACGTAAGACACAATAAAAACTACAAAGCAATAAATGGGCACTCCGGACTCAAGAAAGCAATTGGACGCACCATTCATGAAATTAGTCCGCAATTATGTCAAAATGATATTGAACATTTCGTTAAAAGAGTGAATGTTTTCAAATATGGACGAGGCGGCTATTTATCGGATATTGCGTTCCACACATAAGCTCCATATTTGTACCTTATGTTAAAATAAAAATATTCGTACTTTTTAAATAAATAATACGTTTTATTAATAAATTAAAATGTCAGGTAATTTTGAGACACCCTTTATGTATATATAGAGAGAGAGAGTAGGCATATGTATCGAGTGCTGTATACAATATCTGGCCGAGACTTCCGGCAATTCTACACTTCCGCTCGGATTTTTTTTTGCATAATATCAAACGAGAGTACAAGACGATTTGCCGTTTTCTGCAAGCATGCAAAGAGGAACTATTAGATAATTTCTTTTTTCTCCACCTAATAGGAATGCAGTAGGAGGTGGACCAACTCGAGTTGCACAAAAGCAAACTGCAGCCATATATGAGTTGTAATTGCTCACTTTATTCGATAATGTTTGAGTTTTGCATTTTTTAAAAAATTAATAATTTTTTAAAAAATATACCACGTTTTTCAAACGGACTTAAAAGTATAAAATAATTTCTCCTAGCTCCATACAGATTTATAACCCTATACAGGTTTCTAACCCCATACAGATCGTCCTGAAAATTTGTGATTGTGAATTTTTAATAGCTATGAAAAAACTGGTAAGATTTAAAACGAAAAACGTGGTACGCATGCAATAGATAATAGTAAGGAGCGTAGGGAGTAGCTGTCGTTGAAAAAATGCACACAACAGTTCATATCATTTGCAGTGCAATAAAATTGTTAGTGACTTAGGTGAACTATTCATGCATCAATTATCTATTGCATGTGTCCACGTTTTTAATTTTAAATCGTACAAGTATTTTCATAGCTATGAGAAATTCGCAATCACAAATTTTCAGGACAATCTGTATGGGGTTAGGAATCTGTATAGGGTTGTAAATCTGTATGGGGCTAGGAGAAATTACTTTATACATTTTACTCCGTTTTAAAAACGTGGTATATTTTTGAAAAAATTTAATTTTTATTTAAATTTTGTTTTTTGTTTTTTCTCTTTCACTAAACTATATTTTATTTCTTTCTTTATTTTTTTTTACAACGTTATTCCTTTTTTCTCTCTCTCTCTCTGTCTCTCCCTCCCTTACACACTTAATTCTTCTGAATTAAGTCTCTCTCTGTCTCTCTCTCTTACACACTTAATTCTTCTGAAATCTGAAACCTGTTGCATACTGTTAAATATTGTATATATTATCAAGAGACGCGGCAGCGTCTCGACGCCAAGTAATAAAAAAAAACGACTGTCACGACAACGACACGCCGCGCACTCTTTATACACGAAGATGGGCTTTAGCAGACGACTTTTTAACTTATAATCGACATTACGCGAAAACGCGGAGACGAATCGAAAATCTAATGACATTTTACCAATCAAATGTTATTTTTTCCTATCGATTTTGTTTGGGTCATTTTTCGATCCGCCTACTCAAACTTGAAATCTCGTAATATTTGGCCGAATTTCTGAGCGACTTTTTTGGCACAAAAATTCTTCAACATTTTAGGACGTTCCAGACTCGTCGGTTTTCTTGGAGGAATAAAGTTATTCGGTCGCATCGTAAGCTATACTACATACGTCCTTTTGGGGAAAGCGTTAACATGTGGGCAACGCCAGTGTTTCAGCGTGAAGTGCACCGTCTGCTCACTTCAGAGAGGTGCTACTATAAACAAACGATGGCGCGCTAGAAACGTCAAAAGTCGGGTTCTTCGAATGTATGGTCTCTGTCGGCTTTAACCTCCAAGTAGGGTTAGAGCGCGAAAGTCGAAAAGCAGTGAAAGTGTAAAAGCAGTGAAAATGTAAAAGCAGTGAAAGTGGATATAAGTTCATTAAAAAAAACAGCCCTCATTACGGTTACAACATTTTTTTATAAACAAACAACCTCCGGATACGTCAATAATGTAATAAAAAGTTCCATCGTTTTTAGTTATACTCGCAGATTCTCGCCGCGGATTCCAGCACGTACGCGAAAGAAAATTTATTTACACCTTTTTGGGACCGTCGAGAATACGAAGAAAAAAAAGGCGATACAAATCCACCATGTGTGAGTGTATTGTTCTTCCTACCGAACGAATTATGCGAAAAAATTTAAGAAAAAAATATACGTACGTCTCGTATCGTCTTTTTTTAGCGAACGTCGACAGTGTCATTTCATCGTTCGAAGAAATCCAAATGCGATGAGAAATCGTCAAACAGATCAAGGATAGCGACAACGACATCGAGAACTCTAGAGGCTGAATGATGTCGACTCGGATGGCGACGAGACCAAAGGAAGGGAAAAGAAACTGAGGTACGCGGTTGCTAAATTTCCTGACATCGATGCCATCGTAAGTACAGACCGAACAATCTCAACAAAGATAAATTTTTTACTATATCCAACAGACAGCTGTTCTTATTTGTTTCTATTTTTTCTCCCGAACCGCTTCTCTCTCTCTTTTCCTGAATTTTCATAGCACCTACAGGAAAAAAACATATTATTTTTTATGGATCATCCTTCCTTCCTGTACCTTTAAAGTTTTGGACGACGCATTGTTTTTAAAAAAATATCGTCCCAAAAACAGGCCTTACGAACTCCTAGCGGTTCGACGTATCGCCACAATTTTTGTAATATAGTTGTTCGAAATGTTTCAGCGGATTCAACTCATTCGACAACACCGATTGGGATTCGGAGGAGAACGACGCAAAGAATTATCCAAAATTTCATGGGCGACCGTGGCGTGACCCAAATTTTTTGAAGTCAGGCGACGGTGACTACGGCGAAAGGTAATATAAATGGAGGTTTTTATATTTTCTTTTTGATATCAGCTCTTAGAGGCAGGTTTGCAAAATTTCAGAGTTATAAGAAGTCGGGAAGTGGGTGAAATATCGATTTCCATTTTGCATCTCACAGAAAGTCCTTAGTTTTTACAAATATTTACCTTCATTTGTTGTGAGATGCAAACAGAAAATCGATATTTCACCCACGTCCCGACTACTTAAAGCTCTGAAATTTTGCAAATATGCATCTGAGAGGTGACATTGCATGATTCGACTTTAAAAAATGAAAGACTAAAAAGTAGAAAATAATTAATGTGTAAAAAAAAATATATTTTTTTAAAAACATTCAATGTACTGAAAAGTAGAATTTTTTTTACCAAGTCACCTATATGTGACTATAAATAAAAGCTTGGGACGCTCAACTTTTTAAATGTTGAATTTGATTTGAATTTGAATTTTGAAATTGAATTTGGCACGATAGTAATTTGAGAAATTATTATTACATATTTATATTCAGTTTACCGATTTTTATTTAAGAAATCTAAGGTCGTTGTACAGTTAATTAAAAATACAGTTGATATGTTAACGGATTTATGTAAATTAAAGATGATATGTCTAAACTTTAAGCGCTCCAAGCTTTTATTTATAGACACATATAGGTGACTTGGTAAGAAAAAATATTTTCTATTTTTCAGTACATTAAATAAAATCTTTTTTTTTTTAATTTTTGTACATATAAATTATTTTAGACTTTTGAGTCTTCAATGTTTTAAAGTCGAAGCATACAGTGTCACCTCTAAGAGGCATGTTTGAAAAATTTCAGAGTTCTAAGTAGTCGGAAAGTGGGTGAAATATCGATTTCTCGTTTTGCATCTCACAGAAAGTTGTTATTTTTTACAAGCTTTTATTTACCTTCACTTGTTGTGAGATGGAAAACGGAAAATCGATATTTCACCCACTTCCCGACTACTTAGAGCTCCGAAATTTTGCAAATATGCATCTAAGAGGTGACATTGCACGATTCGACTTTAAAAAATTAAAGACTAGACAGAAGAAAATAATTAATATCTAAAAAAAATATTTTTTTTTTAAACAAGCTTTTATTCAATTTACTGAAAAGTAGAAAATAATTTTTCTTACCAAGTCATCTATATGTGACTATAAATAAAAGCTTGGGACGCTCAACTTTTTAAATGTTAAATTTGATTTGAATTAGAATTTTGAAATTGAATTTGGCAGAATAGTAATTTGAGAAATTATCATCACATATTTATACTCAGTTTACCGATTTTTATTTAAGAAATCTAAGGTCGTTGTACAGTTAATTAATATATATGTTAACCGATTTATGTAAATTAAAGATTATATATCTAAATGTTAAGCGCTCCAAGCTTTTATTTATAGTCACATATAGGTGACGCGGTAAGAAAAAATATTTTCTACTTTTCAGTACATTAAATTAAAGCTTGTTTTTAAAAAATTATTTTTTTACATATAAATTATTTTCTACTTTTTAGTATTTTTTTTAAATGTCGAAGCATGCAGTGTCACCTCTTAGAGACATGTTTGCAAAATTTCAAAGTTCTAAGAAGTCGGGAAGAGGGTGAAATATCGATTTCCGTTTCGCATCTCACAGAAAGTCGTTTTTTTTTTTTTCAGGAGGACGATTACAGCAACACCGGTATAGAGGAGAATCCTGAACTCCGACAGATCGCACTGCTACGACAAATCGAAGCTGAAAAGGAAGAGGATCAATCTGCCGTATATCACCACTTAGGATACAAGGTTCAGAATCCGAAATGGGATCAAGGTCACTCTTCCGAAAGAAACGACATTTTGAATTCTTCTTTTTTTGCTTTTTATAGTGCACCCGGTACACCTTTTTGAAAATGGCTATTTTTCAGTTTTTTTTGTACGTTTAAAACTGCTCGCATAACTTCTGGCGAATTTCTTCGCTCGTTTTTTCTATGACAAACTTAAAGAGGGTATCAAAACCTACATTTTTGTGTTTTAGAAAGTTTCGTACGATTTTTTTTCGCCCCAGTATTGCATTTTTAGCTAAAAAGACATGTTTTAGAAAAATAGGCGTTGTCCAATAACTATGGGGTTTCAGAGAAAATGTCAAGAGGGTAAAAAGTTGCATAAGTTCAGACTGGAGTAGCCAGAATTTTTTCAGAATTAAAAAAAAAAAAAAAAAATTTCACGAATTTTGGTCGGGACTCTGATGAGTGGAGGGGCTCCATTTGGGAATTATGGGGTCTAGGTCAATCTATCAAGAAAGAAAATTTGTTTACTTTTTCATTTTTAATTAACTACAATTTTTTCAGAATTAAAAAAAAAATTATTTTAACAATTTTTTCAGAATTTTTTAAAATATTATTTTAACAATTTTTTCGAATAGAATTCGGAGAATCATCCTCGGTTGAGTTGTTGAGTCTTAAGACTCATCGGATTTAAGACCAAATATTAAAAAGAAAAAACTTTAAACTTTTGAACTTGTTTTTTAACGCAAAAAAAATAGTCAATCACATCTCTTACCTTATCTATACGAGTTTTTCGTTGAAAAAAAAAATCGCCTTTGCGCTGGCTAGACCATATTCATCAATATATTCATTTTTTCGAGATAATTCGATATGATATGCCTTGATTGCGTAAATTAATAATCATGCCTCGTTTTTTAATACGAAGTTCTTTATATTCAGTCAATATTACACGTTAAAACTTTTTGGAGAAGAAAAAATTCAAAAAAATTCTCAGAAAAATTCAACCGAGTATGATTCTCCGAGTTCTAGTCGAAAAAATTGTTAAAATAATATTGAAAAAAATTCTGAAAAAATTGTTTAAATAATTTTTAAAAATATTCTGAAAAATTGTAGTTAATTAAAAATGAAAAAGTAAACACACTTTCTTTCTTGATAGATTGTCCTAGACCCCATAATTCCCCTCCACTCGTCAGAGTCACGACCAAAAATTGTAAAAAAAAAATTTCAAAAAAAAATTCTGAAAAAATTCTGGGTACTTCAGTGTGAACCTATGCAACTTTTTATCCTCTTGACGTTTTCTCTGAAACCCCATAGTTATTGGACTACGCCTATTTTTCTAAAACATGTCTTTTTTTAGCTAAAAATGCAATACTGGGGCGAAAAAAAAATCGTATGAAACTTTCTAAAAAACGAAAATGTAGGTTTTGATATCCTCTTTAAGTTCATCATGGAAAAAAAAAGTGAAGAAATTCGCCAGAAGTTATGCGGGCAGTTTTAGACGTGCAAAAAAAAGCTGAAAAATACTCATTCTCAAAAAGGCGTACCGGGCCAAGAAAAAATTGTAAAAAATTTTCTAAAAAGGAAAAATGAAGGTAGATTTGTCCTCTTTAAAACGCCGCTTGGGGAATTTGATTATCTTTATTTTTGAGGCCGCTATCTAACTTTTAGTGCGGCAAGAAATTTCGACTGATGTACTCAAACTTTTGGCCGGCAGTGTACATTATATATAACTATAAAAAATGAAGTATCTCCGTTTCAAAAAGATATGAAATCCCCCTGAAAAACTTTAACAAGTAAAAAAAAACGCCAAGTAATAAAAAATGCCCTCGAAAAAATTATCGGTTGTTTCACTATCTACAAGATTCTAATTAACCTCGAAATATTTGTGATTTTTTTCAAACAATAGTTTTATTTAGATTTCAATTTTTCAACTCAAACGTACAAAAGAAGTGAAATAACTTTTTATGAAAAAGCCAAGCAAATTTACCAGAAACGTACAGAAAATTACCAATCTCTAGTAATACCAATTTTCTCAATATTTTGTTTTCAAAAACCATTTTACTATTATAATAAAAGTACGAATCACGATTATATAAAAGTACAACGTATGCATCACACAAGTACTGTATGTATGTATCACTAGAAAAGCTGGGCAACGACTTGGCGTGCATGGTTAAGAAAAAAAGCTCGGCGAAGGATGACGTTTTCTCAACAACCTGGCCATTAGTTTAAGAAAAATATAAATTGACGCAATTTATTATGTAACTGCAAACCAAGTTTCTGATTCCGCAAAGTATAAATTTAAAAATCAGTGATGTACCCCTAGACCACACGGCTCTTGAAATCTCACTTTATTTGCATACCTTGAAAAGTTGTGTGGAAGTATTCACTTTCTACTCTATTGCAGAACACCCATACATCTCATGAAATCTATTGCGTCGTATAAATTTTGGTGTAATGAACATAGTTTTGGCAGGCTGAAGGTTTGAATTACGGTCCGCACCACTTGCTGGTGGAAAAGGAATATCGATATTACTCTCGACATCTATCGCTCCATTTCCGATAATCTGTCTCAGTACAGTGGAACATCTCATTTCTAATAATCCTGTATGCCTGATGTGATGTTACTATTTGAAATAATCTATGTAGATAAATCGTTGGAAAAGTTACTTTTGCAAGCGGTAGGGACGTTTCTGTAAGAAAATCGTGTATATTCCCGAGCTTTTTTTCTTAACCATGCACGCCAAGTCGTTGCCCAGCTTTTCTAGTGATACATACATACAGTACTTGTGTGATGCATACGTTGTACTTTTATATAATCGTGATTCGTACTTTTATTATAATAGTAAAATGGTTTTTGAAAACAAAATATTGAGAAAATTGGTATTACTAGAGATTGGTAATTTTCTGTACGTTTCTGGTAAATTTGCTTGGCTTTTTCATAAAAAGTTATTTCACTTCTTTTGTACGTTTGAGTTGAAAAATTGAAATCTAAATAAAACTATTGTTTGAAAAAAATCACAAATATTTCGAGGTTAATTAGAATCTTGTAGATAGTGAAACAACCGATAATTTTTTCGAGGGCATTTTTTATTACTTGGCGTTTTTTTTTACTTGTTAAAGTTTTTCAGGGGGTTATATATACAATATCTATTTTTTTATTTTTTTATTTTTTTTCGGTGTACCGCGTGTACCCTTGCGGGCTTTTATGTATGACCCTTCCCAATTGAACCCTTTTCCTATCACTTCCTACCCGCACTTCGGTAATCTAACCTAACTTCCGTTGCGTCCACAGCCGGCTTAAGGGGGGAAAACCCTTTACAATGTTCAAAAAATCGATTTTTTTCACATATTTCGAAAGTATAATATATTGAGAGTCTACTGGAAAATCGAAAAATCGAAAGATGAAATATTTACGAAGTTATAGCACATAGTTGAGAGCGCGCCGGGACCGCATGCTGTGAACTACGAAAACTTTTAACGCGATTATCTCGACACTGGATTTTCAAAAACTGCTCATGTTATAACTCAAAAAGTTGTTGATCGATCTGACTGAAATTTTGGGAGGTTTCTCACTATAACATTATCGGAAGGATATACCTAAAGTTTTAAGGTTATCGCGTAAATAAATTACTTTTTTGGGGTAAAAATTGTCGAGAAAGTGGTAAAAAATATGAAAATTTGATTAAAAAGCCTACTTAAATTTAATTTTATACTTCTTGAATAATATTTTTATAGTTATATCCTTCCCCTACACATGTTAATGATTGAAAAATATTTTCGATTTCTATCTCAGATCAATAGAAAAAATCAGACAAATAAAGCACTTTTTGATATCATGCAAAAGATGCGTAAAGGAATACCTTATAACGCCGCCATTTTGTTTTGTATGACAAAAAATTTCTCTAACACTTGACAGTTGTAATAAGGTAATGTCAAAATTGTAAAATGATGCGATTATATTATCGCCTTTAAAAAAATTCATAAACAATGACTCATTTCCGGACGTCTCAAGCGTTTTCCCCCCTTAAGCTACACTATGACGCATTTGCCAAGGGTACGGGGAAACTGAAAAACCCGTACCCGTATAGACGGCCCCATATTCTTCTTATTCTCTGGTGCACAGTACTTTTACTCAAGTATCTACACCAAAGCATCAGAAGGATTGGCCTTCCGCTCACTGTTTGATGCGCCAGCCGGTGCACGGCTAAGCGGTCACCGCTTCGAGTATTGGCCATGCGCAATGCTGCTTAACTGGAAGTATCGGGGGAGCCGAAACCGACCGTCCATCCACCAGTGTCGGTATATATACAACAGCTATTTGTATATTATATTATTTATATTATTATATATATAGTTTATATATTTAAATTTATCTTGTCTGTTCGTTTGTTTGCCATCCAGTTCTGAGCTATGTTTAAAGTTTCAAGTCTCTACCTCATCCGGAAGTTAGATTAAAATCGATTGTAAAATTTGTACCGAACAGACAAACGGACAGCCAAGAAAGCGAGTATAAAAAACGTGGTAAAAAGGATCACGATACACGGGATTGACATTTTTTATACCATCATAAAATGATCAAGAAAAGGTCAGATAAAATTTGTAACGTGATTTACAAAACCGTATGCATTTTCGAGACTTTTGGTCATCGTCAGTTCAAAATCACAGCTTATTTTGTACTGATTATTGTAATGTTTTGACTCACTTCGGGAATAAAATAATGAGACTTATATTTGCACGTGATGGCTTATCCGTTTATCATGGTTAACACTGTTCATTTGGACAAGCTCGCTGAGAGTCAGCATGGACGAGAGTGCCGGCTTTTCTGCTTACGAGACCAACATGGCTGACGCCCTGACTAGGGGGTGCGTTTAACGTTACGAGAGGCGCTGAAGGCGTTTCCGTTCATTCAAATAGCGCTTACAAACATCACTTCCCTTCGCACTTAATTTAAAGCATAACCCACACAAGGGTTTTCCTCCAGGCGCCTACACAGCCTCAGACACGTAGGCGGCATACGTACATTCTTACAAATAAATCACAGATAGTAAATATCATTTCTCTTAATTACAAATTAAGTCGTACTACGGGGTTAGGAACCCTAGTCGAACGACGCACTGAAAATGCTCTCGACATCGGCACTGACTTTGAACTGTCTGAAGCACTTTCGCTGGGCGTTGGTTCCGCGGTTAATGGCACTTCGATTTTCCAGATCACTTCCGGCGTATTAACATATTCAATATCGTTATTCGACAATTCGCCACTTGCATTGCTCTCGACGTTCATTTTGGTATCACATGTTTTAATTGATCGACGTGTCGCTTCCACGAGCGATTATCATCGGTGCGGATCTTGTAATAACAGGTGTAATACGCTCAAGGGTTTGAGATTTACGCCACGAGTTATTACTATAGCCTTTGGCCATTACAATTTGATTAGGATTTAAAACGGAATTCCTATTACCCCGAAACGCTCTCACTTGACTTCCTTGTCTTTGTTCCACGCCATAGCATATCGTCGGTTTTAATAGACCTAATTTCGTTTAAAATTATCGTCCGATTTGTAGCTCCGCCGGGCTGTAATTTGTCGTACAGTGCGGCATAGCCCAATGATAAAATGAAAAAATATAGAGCGCTTCATGTCTCGAGTTACCCGCCCTTAATAACAACTTAAATTATTCTTAAAAATACGGACAGCGTTTTCCGCGGCGCCATTTGACACGGGATGAGACGGTACGGCTCTCACGTGCATAATACTATATGATTCGAAAAAGTCGACAAAATCTTTCGAACAAAAACTTGGGCAGTTATCTGTACCCAACGTCAACGGAATTCCCCAAGTACACATATATTCACGAAGTGCTTTTATCGTGGACTCAGATGTAATGTCCTTCAATTTCTTAACATCAAGCCATTTTGAGAAGGAATCTTTGATTAAAATACACATCCTCCCCTCTATCGGCCTCAGGAAATCCGCATGAATTCTGTACGAAGGTCCTTCTGGCCATTTCCACGGATGTAAGGTTGCTCTTGGTGGATTATCCGCGGATTTTAAACACAACTTGCAAGATTTAGCGACTCTTTCGTTATCTTGATCGATCCCCGCTCACCAAATACACGACCTCGCCATCGCTTTCATTCGAACCACCTCCATGTGTATACTGCTGAGTTCGTCTAGTAGGCCTTCTCGTACTTTTAGGGGTATTACGATCCTGTGTCCCCACGTCACGCATCCTCCCTCTACCGTCAATTATATTTCCCTATTTTTAAAAGGTTTGTAATCTTCTTCAATTTCTTTCGGCCACCCATTCATCACAAAATTTCGGATCTTACTCAGCTGACTATCGGCCTTCGTTTCCTCTTCGACTATTGTCGCGTTAATCGATTTAATTTCCTCTGACACATTCAGATATGAACATTCGTCTTTCGTTCCTAATATACTACCCTCGTAATACAACAAAGAAACTCTCGACAATCTATCGGCTCGAGCGTTATCGGTACCTTTAATATACTTGATTTCAAAATCATAGCCAGATAGCAACACAGCCCATCCCTGGACTCTGTTCGTCGACATTTGCGGTAATCCCTGCTTGGACCGAAAAATATAATCTAACGGCTTGGGGTCCATCTCCAATACAAAGCGACGACCGTAGACGTATTGGTGGAATTTCTTTACTCCGAATGTTAGACCTAATGTTTCTTTGTCGAGTTGCGAATAGCCTTTTTCAGCTTTTGACAACGTACGTGACGCAAAAGCGATGGGTCTTTCGGATCCATCGTTATAAACTTGCGACAGTACCGCCCCCAGGCCAAATGGAGACGCATCACAAGCGATCTTTAACGGTAACTTTAAATCGAAATGAGCCAAGACGGCCTAATCTATCAAGCTGTGCTTTGCTGCTCTAAAAGCCTTTTCACAATCAGAGTCCCAGTTTTACTCCGCATTTTTTTTTCAATAAATTGTATAGCGGACCGACAACTCTCGAGTAGTTCCGAATAAATTTGGCATAGCAGTTTAACATGCCGCGGAATGCCCTCAACTGATCCAAGGCCGTTGGCGCTGGAGCGTCACTAATTGCCTCAGTTTTCTCTGGCGACACGTGAGTCCCGTTTTTGTCTAGAACATATCGAAGAAATTCGATAAAATTTTTTCCTTATTCACACTTTTCTTTTTTAACCGTGAGGCCGCAATCCTGCAATCTGGTTAAAACCGCCCTAAACCGTTCGTTGTGTGACTCACGTGTGGGGCCGGAAATTAAGATATCGTCAAAAAAACAAATTACGCCCTCCAATCCATTCAAAACCCTTTCCATTTCTCTTTGGATTAAGTCGGGCGCCGATGCTATGCCAAAACATAATCTATTATAAACAAATGAGCCCTTGTGTGTGGAGATAGTGACTAATAATTTTGACTCGTCATCCAATTCTACTTGCTGGTACGCTTGTGACAGGTCAATTAAAAAAAAGTTGTCCCTCCGTTCAATGTCGCTAACCAGTCTTGCACTCGTGGAATTGGATATCGATTAATTTTAATATGGGGGTTAAGCGTTATTTTATAATCTCCGCATATCCGAATTTCCCCATTGCTTTTCGGTACAAGCACTATTGGGGTAGCCCATTCACTACTCTCCACAGGCTAATTATTCCGGCTTCAATTAAGCGTTTTGATTCGGCTTCTACCTTCCCGCGCATCGCATACGGAATCGGTCGAGGTTTACAGTAAACCGGTCATACGTTGTCTTTTAAGTGCAATTTGAATTCTTTCTTTGTATATTTGCCCAATTTTTCCGAGAAGATCGAATCGAACTCGTCGGTAATACTATCAATCTCTTTTCCCCTCTTATTATCCAGCCAATCAATGCTCAATTCCCCTTCCCTTTACGACCTAATAGTGGTGGGCCGTCGCCTGGCAAAACACACAAATTCAATTTTGTTTTTATCTTATTCAACGCAACCTCGACTTCCAAATATCCCGAAGGAATGATAATATGCCCCGGGTGCGATCTAAATTTGCGATTTGTTCCTCTCAATTCTCTTTTACACAATTCTCCCTGTTTGGGAAAAAAACTTCTCAGAAATTGCTGCGATATCGGACCCTGTGTTCACGTTAAATTTAATTACTTCATTGTGAACCTTCAACTTTAATTAGTTTAATATTAAAAATGCCTTCATTCGGCATCTTATTTTCGCTTTTCTCCATTTGCAAATCAAAGAGATTGTCAAACTCTTCTGATACTTCCTCATTCTCAGCAATATCATTTTATCCGTTATTATTATTCGACTTTGATTTATAATTTGACTGAGTCCCTTTACTCTGTTCATTTCTATTTCCCTTACATGCCCTTGATAAATGACCCTCTTTTTTGCACGTATTACACTTATACTGCTTATATTTACATACGCTTGAACGATGGCCTATACCGCCGCAACAATAGCAGTGAATTCCTCCGTTACTGCTTTCGCTGGTCTTCAATGACTGCGATGACTTCTTCGTTGCCATATAGTTGGCTTGCTCCGAAACGTTCTTCTGTGCTGCCCCCATCCTTGCAACGTCCCTGGATGCTGACTGCAGTGCGAGAGTCCAGTCGACCGCTCGAGCGTACGACAGTTCTGGCTCTCCGAGCAAGCGTTTTTGGATCGAAGTATTACGCAGTACTCATACGAACTGGTTTCTTAGATGATAATCAAGGTTGTTGTTAAATTCAGAATAAGTCGAAAGTATCTTAAGATTATCTAAATATGATTTAATATCCTCGTCTTCTCTTTGGCGACATTCTTTGAATTTGAACCTTTTCGCAATGACGCTCGGCTTCGGTTGTAAGTGATTCTTCATAATGGCCGTTAGTTGTTCAAAAGATTTTTCGGATGGCTTGATTGGTGCACATAAATTTCGGAGCAGAGCATAGCCCTCGCTTCCAAGCAGTGTAATTAGGAGAGAAACTTTTTTCCTTTCTTAAATATCGTTTGCAAAGAAAAATTGCTCGAACCCCTCTTCCCGGAGTGCCCAATTCTTTTGCACGTCGAATTCCCTCAACTCGCTAATCCTCGATGTAATAATTTACGCGCTTTGTCCTTGAACCCCTTGTTCCTCTGCGATTCTCAACTCACGTTCACGAATTTGCGCCCTTTGAGCTGCTTGATTTTGTTAGTCCATTGCCAACTGCTTCCGACTTTCCGCCAATGGCAGATTCTTCTCCGCCAACTAGCACGTGCTTTTTCGAGCTATTTTGGCTCCTTCGCAACTTTTTTTATTCCCTGGTCTGCCATCTTTTCGACCACATTTTCACTTTTCTCAATCTCGAAATATGACTGCGATTCTATATCGCTCACACTGCCATTATCCTCGTCGCCACTGTAATGCTTTGACTCACTTCGGGAATAAAATAATGAGACTTATATTTGCACGTGATGGCTTATCCGTTTATCATGGTTAACACTGTTTATTTTGACAAGCTCGCTGAGAAGCCGCATGGACGAGAATGCCGGCTTTTCCGCTTACGAGGCCAACATGGCTGACGCCCTGACTAGGGGGCGTGTTTAACGCTACGAGAGGCGCTGAAGGCATTTCCATTCGTTCAAATAGCGCTTACAAACATCACAATTATCATGATTAGAAAAATACTAAAACAGGTACAGTGATCTTTCTGGACATGCGTAGAAGTCACGAGTAATTAATCGACATATCGAATAGCTCTTCGTTGGACCATTAACAACGAACTACTTACGACGTTACTACGCTCATGTGTATGCACACACGTACACTGTATATTTGTGGTGTCCACCGGTTCGATTGGGTTAGGCGAACGTAAGTTGGATGGAGAAAGTAGCCGATCGTGGGAACCGGTACTGATATACATGTATGCATAGGTACCGAACGATTCAGTATTCATATCGCATATATATATATATTAGACTGATTCAAAAAAAAAAAAAAAATTTCCTCCTGAATTTTCGTGCTATTGTTGGGCACTAATAGAAGAAAATTTCTCTAAAAAAATGGGCGCGGTCACTCAATTTTTAGAGGTGGCTACCTCGACTTTTTTCATTTGAATTTTTTTTAATGAACGTATTGCATTTAAGCATAGTCATGGCATCGGATTACGGATAAAAATCACATCCAGCAGCTATTTCGTAACAAAAATAAACTCTAACAATTTGAAAAGATTGCAATATTCACAATTCAAATCCAGGTAGATCAATAATGGCGTCTATACTACTCTCGTTATTCATGTAGATTTATTTATACGCATTAACATTTCGCACTTTTTACGAAAAATTAAATTATAAGCTTTTATTCATAAATAAAGTATTTACATTTTCAAAATGCTACACTTATATTATCTTCAAACTCATTTATATTTCTTCCTAGCCACTGTGCATAACATCGCGCATGCCACTGCGCATACCACTGCGCATGTCACTGCGCATCCGCGGTATCCGCGGTATCCGTGGCGCCATTTTGTATCTATAAGTGGTGTTGTTTTTTTCAACGTGACTCAATTAAAGACAATTTTAAACAATGGCTCGGAAAAACGAAGACAACACAATTTGGCTAATCGGCAAGGAAATTCCGAAAATACGTAGCCGTCATTTACCGTCAAATCGGAAAGTTTTGAGTTTGTTCTTTTACAAACATAAGAGAGAAAAACTGACCATTCGTCGAAGTGCACACGAAACCATCGAAGAAGTTTTCGAACAATGGAAATGTGCTGAAATTCCAACGCGTCGATTGAACAACGCAATCGTGAAATTAATTAAAATCCATCAAGTCTGGAAAAAACTTTTGAAAAATCAGGTTAAAAAGAATTTGCCGCCACAAATATTGAAGGAGCTTTGGACAAAAGAGAGATTTGGACAAACTGTTCAACGTTGCACATTTTCGTTCTGCCCAAAATGTAAAAGAACTTGAGCGATTGTTTTTGCTATCACAACGAAGAAATAATCGAAACGACCCAGCACTCTCTGCAATTACAGAGGAAAATACAGATTCACCCCCTCCAACTTCCAACGGCGATGCAAATACAGAATATCTCGAAGATGACGAAGTCAGTGCAGGTAATGATTGAAACGTGCGAGAGCGCGAATCTAGATCGCACTTGTCTTGCTGTTGCCGGATTGTTCTCAGCTTTTCATTTACTTTCTCATTCAATTTGGAACAATTTATGTTTTAGTTTTGAGTCGGACTCTGTCTCAGTGCAGTATCTCCTCAGAGTCTCAACCTTCAGGAAAATTGTCACGGACAATGTCAAATTTTGAAGACGAAATGGAAGTCGATCAAAATAAAACGAAAAAAATTAACATATGGACTCAAGGCCTCGTTTCTGCACAGGACTAGGACGAGCAGCAGAAATGCTGCACATATTTTATCTGCCACGGTTCAAAGCCTTGGAATGAACTTGGACGATGTGAATGTTAGTTACAGCGCGATACACAGACACAGATAAAAAATGAGAAAGACGATCGCACAAAACATAAAAGCTGGTATACAAACAGCAAATTCATTGGTGGTTCATTGGGATGGAAAAATCCTCTCAGATATTGTCAACCGTGGTAAAGTTGAAATGCTTCCGATCGTTATAACCGGTTTCAATACGGAGCAATTGCTTGAAGTCCCGAAACTCGACCGAGGAACGGGAGAAAAACAAGCCGAAATAATTTTCAAAACATTGAGAGAATGGAATTTGACTGAACAAGTAAAAGCCATGTGCTTTGACACGACCAGCTCTAATACAGGTATTGTCATTAAAGATTCATATACGCACTTAAGGTGCCAAAAATGCGATTAATTTCAATAATTTTATGTATACCGAAAAAATGCATCTATTGAGATAATTTTTTTTTAAAGAGGTTATCTATAGAATTGGAAAATGTTATGAAAATATAAAATTGAATGAGCTGTGGTTGTGTTGTTTGTAAAATGTTTTTTTTTTGCTTATAACATCATTTGCGACAACCACGATTCTGATTGTACGCTTTCAGTGAAAAATATAAAATTAGTTTCTTGAAGGTGACAAAAAATTAGTCTTTCTCATAGCCTATTGGTTTTAATTCAGTTTTTTCAAAAGGGCAAAGGCAAAAAACATGTTTCGCTTAAAATACCATCTATATAGCACTTTTTGCTGCGTGTTAATTTGCTTGAAGATTTATTTTTCCGCCAAGAAAAAAACTAATGTTTTTTTATACTAAACTTATCTAGTTTTTTAGTTCAGTACTGTTCATTAACCGATAGTGCATAGTAATTGTATTAGTAAGTGATTTATAAATTTAAAGGCCCCTCAAATGGAACCTGCGTACTGCTCGAAAAGAACTTGAGTACACCGTTGCTCTATCTGGCCTGTCGCCATCACATTTTGGAGTTAGTCCAGAGAGGTGTGTTTGACATTTTTTGGCCAGCAACATCTGGTCCAACAACGCCAATTTTTAAACGGCTCAAGGACAATTGGAATACGATTGATACCGCAGCATTTGAAACAGGATTGGAAGATGGAATTATTGCGAAGACGTTGAATAACTAAAAAGATGAAATATTGAACTTCATATTCCATCAACTCCAAGTATCTTTCACCAAATTTTTCGTTTTCGTTACATACAAGGGAATTTGAAAAAAAATATTCTTATCGTTTTTTAACTGCTATTTAATTATTTTAGATAACTCAACCAAGAAATGACTATCGCGAACTTCTGGAGTTGGCATGTATTTTTTTGGGCGGTGTACCACCTCGTGGTATCCAGTTCAAATATCCTGGAGCAATGCATCATGCCCGATGGCTTGCCAAAGCAATTTATTGCTTGAAAATTTTTCTTCTCAAAAAACAACTGGGACTTACGAAACACGAAATATCTAATCTCCGTGAAATTTGCATTTTCACTGCAATGTTTTACCTAAAGGCATGGTTCACTGCTCCCCTCGCAGTCAAAGCACCGTATCACGACCTGGGTTTAATGAAAGCTCTTGTAATAAATCAACTGATCAATCACAGAGTTACCGAAGTAGCTAGTACCAAACTTGCGAGGCATTTGTGGTACATGTCCGAGGAACTCGCTGCATTATCTTTTTTCGACGACGCAGTCCCACGATTGACTAAGCTGAAAATGATTCACAATATTAAACATCGCCACACTACACCCCGAAATTTTAAACGCGTCGTGTTGAAAAAAGACGAGCTAAAATCATTGGTTTCGAAGGATATTAGCGACTTCGTTAGCCAGAAATCCATGATTTTATTTGAGAAATTGGAACTCGATACTAGCTTTCTAAACTTCGATCCCCACTTATGGGAAATGAACAAAGGTTACAAAAATGCACGAAAAATAGTCCAAAATTTAAAAATAATTAAAGATGTCGCTGAAAGGGGCGTAGCTCTTGTCGAAAATTTTAATAATAGCTTAACAAAAAAAGAAGATGAAAAGCCGTACTTGCTGCAAGTGGTCCAGCTACATCGACAACGCTTTCCAAATTGCAATAAAAAAGAATTGATTGCAAATTCTGTTCAACAATGAATAGGAAGCGTAAAAGCCTTACCGTTACGTTACGGTTACGTTAATACGATTTTTATTATTTAGTTCATTATTATTATCAGTTTTTGTTAAATTATCGATGATAAAACAAGTCGTCATAATAATAAGTTATTATGTTTTATTAAACAGCGTTTGAAAAATTGTGTGGGCTCAATTTATTTACCGATTCATAATAATATTTTCGATTTTTTTTTCTAGGGATTCAATGTGTGTGCGATATACTTTTCTTCGTCGCAAAACAGCTGTGAAACATACTATTTGCTTTATTTACTCTATTTCCGGTATAATCTAATACCATGATCATATTTATTAAGTAAAATCATGAAAAAAATAACAAAAAGTCGAGATAGCCACCTCTAAAAATTGAGTGACCGCGCCCATTTTTTTAGGGAAATTTTCTTTTATTAGTGCCCAACAGTAGCATAAGAATCCAGAAGGAAAAAAAAATTTTTTTTTTGAATCAGTCTAATATATATATATGTACATCGATTGTTTTGGGTGGTGACCTCCGAAAAACTCAACCTACGATTTTTATCTAGTCAATGAGGCAATTAATTGAAGTGTAACGATGAAAATGGACGAGGGCAAACACGAAGTGTGTGCTTCTCTCGAATAATAAAGCATATAAAACAAATACAGTCCGCTTTTATTAAAAACAATAACTGAGAGAAGAAACAACATACGGTCTACCTGAATAGCAGAAATGATTGAAAAATAATAATGCCAATAGTTAGTATTCATGAATTCATGTATTCATGTATTCATATATTTATGTTAAAAACATGAATCAAAATAAATAAATGATAACTCGAGTCAATTAATTAAAAGCATTGGAAATTAATGTATTAATTTAGATAAAATAGCTAAAAGGGGATAACAATTTTTTGTATTTGTTTATTTAAGGGGTAAGGCCATTCGAGGATTTCCGAATTTTCAGAAAAGAAAAGGAAGAGGACAATATTAATTTGGAAGGCCAAATGTATGGTGCTGGCATTTCAGATTAGAGGTAAATCGAAAATTTCTATTGCTAAAAGTTATTTCAAACTTTAAACGCGTTTTTATCGAAACCATGTTTTTTAAACTGGTCGGAAACGTAACTCATTGTCAGTCAAATATGCACCGATACACTTGACATTTTGAAAGTATCATATCAGATGCATTCTCCATGGAACTACGTCTGGAATTTGCGATTGTTTTGTAACTTTTTAAAAATAAACAATTACTCATGTGAATTTTTGCTATAAAATGATAGTTTTCATTCAAATCTACACTACCTTTGTTAAAACAGGGCTTTTCTAATTTTTCCATACGCAGTTCAATAGATTTTTTTTGGTTTTTTGGTCTAGGTTGCAAACTACAGGAGAAATCTTTCCAGCCGCGGAACACTTTGCACGAGTGGTACTCCGAGGTCTTGGACTCTGCCACCGCAATTTTAAACTGTGAAAATTATTTTAAATGTTTTTTTTTCAATACTCAAAACTATATATAATGAAGTTTCCCAATTCTATTTTTTACTGCTTTCATTGTACACGTTAAAAAATTCTTAAAATTAGCCTTTTTTGAAGAGTTGGAGTGGTTTCACCTTTTAATTCTATTTTTTTGAATTTGTTCGTTTTTATCTCTTAATTTCTTTTTATTTGATTTATATAATGTGACGTGGCGTCACAGTTCATCGTTTCTCGCTCGAAACGCTGACGTAACCCCCTTTTTCTCCCTTCCCCCTCTTCTCTTTTGTATTACTATTCTCGTTCTTCGCGCAATGTACCCCCTCTCCGTCCCTACTGCTGCGATCAAGCATGTAATAGCGCCGCGAAAATGTGAGGCCCCGTGAGGCCCGTTAAGCATGTAAAAATAGCCTAGGCCCGGCCGTCGAGCATCCACCGTTGGAATCAGCAGCATCCGGGCGAATAGACCCGTTAGCAGCCTTCCTGCCCCAACCCAAGTCACCCCCCCCCCTTCTCCTTCCCTCCCGCGCATTTGAGAAGATCATCGAAGCCGGAGGCAGCAGCGATCTAGTCTAGGAACTCCGCCTCGGAATACCTCGTCTCTCACTCGGGGTTACCACCATGGCCGGACCTCCGCGGGAAGCCTGACCCTGCGGAGGCGCGCGACATAGTCGTTGGCCTTCACCGTGCCACGCCACTCGAGAGCGAGATCTCAAGCCGTTAATACTGTTCGAGGCTCGGCGAGCGCTGAAACGTTTCACCGTTCGCTCGAGCAAGGGAGCGAGAGAGAGAGGGAATCGAGTAGCCGTCCGAAAAACACGGATTACCGTCACGCTGCTCCCATCCCTCGTTGCGCCTGGAAAATTGCGGAAACAACGCGAAGGCCTACTTCCTTATTCCGCCCGGCCCTACGCTATCGAGCCATTATCGAGCGGTCGAGCGTATTCCGAGTTAGATCCTAACCCGCCCGGGAGGTACTGCTATCGGACGGAATATCGCAGAATTCGCTCGCCAAAAAGGACTATTCTGGCAAAATTTCAGCGAGCACGCGGAGACGAACCGGAAGCAACTCAGTTAGTGTTGAACCGTGATTGCGACACGAGATGCTTTTTCGAGCGAGCAACGACATTCAGTTAAAATTTCTTTTTTTTGTATTCCTTTTTTTTGGGAAGTTTGTGTTCCCTTTTATTCTCCTTTGCGTTTCGCTTTTTGTTGAGCCTAGTTATTTGCGTTTTCCCTTCTGTGCTCTTCTTTTTCTTTACTTCCTTTTGCGCTTCGTTTTATTTAGTGTATTGCGTCGAGTAGCCTTGGGATTAGCCGAGAGTCAGCCCGGTAAGTCCTTCATAGATTCGCGCCGTAAAGTTTAAAGGAATCTCGCCATAAAGAATAAATAATTATCGATACCTCAATTTTCCGAGTGCGTCTTTCCGTCCCCCTCTTTTTTCCCGTCCGTGCACTATTCCCCAAGTGCCGTGTAAGCTCGAGCGCGGTACTCGCTGGCCCGCTAAGGCGTGCGTGCCTATAGCTACCTCTTTTGTTGGCCGGCTAGCGACTGACCTCGCGAAATCAAAATAAACCTTGCTACGATTTCGTAGCAAGGCCGCGCTATTTAAGGGGTGAGGGCTAGTCAGCATTGTCAAAAAATCGTTTTTTTTGCATTTTCTCAAAGTACAGCATTTCAAAAGTATTCTCTGAAAATTTTAGACAAATCGGAGCATTATTCATGAAGATATACAACTTTGAGCACGGCGACGGCGACTCAAAGACTTATTCTGGCATACTAAAAGCTGCTCCTTATGGAAAAACTGTTGTAACGAAAAAATAATGCGTTGGTCATGTTCAGAGACGAACTGGTACGCGTCTACGTGGGTGTAAAAAGAATAACAAAAGACTCGGCGGTAAAGGAAAACTTACTGGCAAAATGACGGATAAATTGTCAGAGTATTTTGGTAAGGCTATTCGTGATAATTGTGATTCTGTTGAAAAAATGAAAAATGCCATTTGAGCCACGTTCTATCACTATAGTTCAATCGACGCAAACCCGCTTCACCACAATGTCCAGCAGATGCTTACTCGTGGTGTACGTATCAGCGTGCAAAAGCAGAGAAGAAGTTATGCTCTTTCAAACACGATTACAATGCCTTGCCAACGAATGTATTAGCTGCAATAAAGCCTATTTACGAAGATCTTACAAAAGACGAATTACTACAAAGATGTATAGGAGGATTTACGCAAAATAGTAATGAAAGTTTTAACCAGAGCGTTTGGAAGGTCATCCCAAAAACGTTACCTGCCAGCTTCACCACTGTTAGCATAGCAGCCGACATTGCTACCTGCACCTTCAACGAAGGTTCCTATGGATTGTTAGCAGTTTTTGATACTATGGGGATTAAATTAGGACCAACCGCCAACAATTTTGCCACAAAGGAGGACTCTGTTCGAGTTGAAGTGGCTAACCGACGTTCGGCGGAAAACAGAGTAGGCCAGAGGCCAGAGTAGTTCGACGACAGAAGAAAATCGCTTCTACTGCGACTGCTAAGGTGAAGGAAGGGTCACTTTATGGTGCCGGAATAGATGATTCAATGTAAATCCAAAAATAATATTTTTATTTGCATTTAAATTGTACTTAAAACTTTAAACGCGTTTTTCTCGAAAGCACGTTTTCAAATTCGGTGATCACTGTAACTCAAGAACGGCTTGACCGATCGTTTTTAAATTTGTATCACTTATTCTGTACATAATTGTCCCCTGGATGGACGAAGGATTTTTATCGGCGGTGAATAGTTTTTTTTATAACTGAAAATATGAGTGATATTTTGGTCGAAAAACAAGTTTTTACTTTGAACATCCGCCATTTTGTAAAAATTCGAAATTTTCATTAACCCTTTGTTCATCCTGGGCCCAATATGATTTACTAATGATCCCCGTTAATTTTTTTGGTTTCAGATGATCCACTGATGAGCAGCAGTGATCACCGCGAAACACTTTTTTTCTGAACCCCTCGCAGACTGCATCTCGCTTATTTATCATTATTTTTCAATGAAAATTTTACTGTAGTTACTAGAAATATTGATTATTCATATGGGAAAACATTTTTCACTAAATAATAAAACCTGTAAAAAAAATCCCGAAAAAAGTTTTTTTTTGGCGTTACAAGTAGCCCTCACCCCTTAAGCGAGATAAAATTTCAACATTGAGCCCGAAATATTATTTCGGACTTGTGAAAATTATTCGAGCGTTCCTATCCCCCCGGTTCTTCCCCCTCCCCCCATTTTCCGCTTGCGAGTACATCGAGTATGAGAAATCCCACTACCTGCGACCTCCCGCTTGCGTTCAGATAGCGAAAACTTATGAACTGGTGCCCAACTACCATTTCCTTGGCGAAGGATAATAATTAAATTGTTTGTTATAAAGTGTGCGAGTCAAGCCCTTTGCGACTGGGGTCCCCGGTTAGCGTGCACTCTCGCACGGTCACTCGAGATTGTCCCCCATTCATATATTCTTGCGCTATCATTATTGTTTCCGTGTTTCTTTTTGCGCTTTCCTTTTTTGGTATAGCTTTTTATCTTTTTCGCTTTCATTCTATTGTATCCTGGCTTTTTCACAATAACTTAGAAATAAACAAAATGTTCGCTTAGCATATATCGTCACGGATTTTCTTCTTGTGTGTTTCTCCTCTCCCCCTCCCTTTAGACGGCAATTAATCTCCGGGGACGTCACAATATATATACCCAGATAGACAGTCATGATTATCACGGCGTGCATACTATTGATGAAGCAAATTTTACAGCATATTGACTACATGCTGTGATGCAAAGCCATGAGCTCATTTAATATTATGCATTTACAAAACATTTTTATCTTAATATGTCGTTTACAAATGCATCGTGCGTTTAGAGCACGTCGAACTCATATCGCTGTGTTCAAGTGTCCGCAATGAACATCCGCAAATTTTACGTCATATTGAAGTCATGTGTAGACATTTTGATGTGTATTCACTATGGTAACATCAATTGTTCTCATGAATTGTACTTAACATGAACGCAATTTGTTTTACGTTGGTGAATACGTTTCATGAGCTCATTCAGTACCTTGGATTTGAGATACATCGTCACTTAAATTTTTCGTTTCGAAATGCATCATCCATTGACTACAAGATGAACTTATAAGAGGGCAAATTTGAATTCTGCAATGAATATTTTCAGATTGACGTCATATGGTAGTCATCCAATAATTTTTGTTGGTGTATTCACTGGGTTAGCACTGGTAGTAGACATGCCATGCAAGCAATATGACGGCGATATACATATTTCTCACAATCAGTGATACACCCCATGAGCGCAATATGCCGGCAAAATGCATGTTTCTCAGTGATACATTCTATGACGGCGATATGCGTGTTTCTCTGTGATACATCCTATAACGGCGATATGCATGTTTCTCAGTGATACATTCAATAAGCGCAATATGACGGCGATATGCATGTTTTTCAGTAATGTTTCCTATGAGCGCCATACCACGGCGATAGTAAGTACTATATAATGAAATAAAATTTCAATAAAAATTAATTTCTAAGAATTTGTTATTTTTTTTTATTCAAATGGATGTATTATACCTTCTTAAAAAATTGAACATTTTTTCATAATTCCTTTTAATGCATCTGGATGTCTTTCTTACATCACAAAAATATTTAGTAAGGACAACAAGGTATTCATTTTATATGATATACGTAATAATAACTGCAGTCAATCGTTTTTTTTTTATCATTATCAAAAGCCTTGAAGTCGTAAAACTATAATAAGAATACGTAAAAACGTGTCAGTTATTTTAACTGTCTAAATGGGCAAGAAAAATCAGTAGTCAAAAAAAATTAATTTTCGTTGCATTGCAACAATGCAAACTTCAACGTTTGCCCCCTTATTGACATTTTTTAAAATGATAAAAGTAAGGAACGAAAAAAAGGAAATTTACACAAGTGATAGGATGGTTAGGTAGGTAGTGCGCTCAGCTCTAGAATTAGAAGACGTAGGTTCGAAACCGAGGCTAGGCAAAAACCCTTTAATGAGGCAGAACACGTTTCAATCCAATTATCACATATGTAGCAATATAAGTAAAGCGTATGGAAACGAAAAATACTACCAGAATTTTTTTTTTATTCATAATTTGTAGACTTATTAATTTTTTCATTTCATGCACAGATCCGGCAGCCTGTACAGTATCGTACAAGAGTACGGGTTACGCCCTCTAGCGTCCATATCAGCACAACAATTGTATCATGTCATGACGCCAATATAAGCTTCATATGAGCACTACAATTTTTTCACGCCGTGACACCCATATGAGCTCCAAATGAGCACAACGTAGTTACGTCACCCCGTGACTCTCATATGAGCTCCATATGAACACAACATTTACGTCACCCTGTGACACCAATATGAGCCCCATATGCACTCCGTTATTGTTGGATATTCGTGAGCCGATTTTGCTAGTGCTGATGAATTCACTGCATGCATACTCCCGTGAGAACAACTTTGCTTCAATTGGATGTGTTATTATGAATCGTTATGTGATGCAAATATGACTTGAAGGTGAGCACTCATAAGCGACACATAGCTGTGTTAATTTCTATGCCTCATAGATAATGCCCATATGATGCCAATATGAGCTAAATGTGTCTATCTGGGTATACATATATATATATACATAAATCAAATAAAAAGAAATGAAGGAGATAAAAACGAACGATGTAAAAAAAATAGATTTTTTCGTGACTTTGACAGTAATTCTTTATTAATTTATTGCAGTTGGTGGTTACCAAACAGGAAAAGAAATTTAAAAAACAATATATATATATATATATATGTGGTTTTTGTAAATTTCTTTTTCTGTTTGGTAACCGCCAATTACAATAAATTACTGAACAATTGATGTTAAAGTCACGCATTCCCAAGTGTTCGATCTCCTCAAGTGACATAGACAGGACTTTTTAATATTAGGCACACTGCAATATAATATGCTTGTGTGTGTTGTGTGCATGTAACTGTACATAACTATATGTGGATAAATAGTGGTAATGGAATTTCAGCACATTCTTTCAGCGACTATACGCAGAATATGTATGGACGGCATATTTTGACGTACAAATAACGCGCATATGTAAAAAGCCAACGCGTATCCATATTTGCAGAGTCTTGCATAAATATCGATTTCGTGTAGACGCAACGACGGATTTCGTCATTGTTTCTTCGATAAACAAATAACGAATGCGATTACGATATTATTTGCTTCCATATTTTAAAACTGTACAGTGTACCAAAAATTAAATCGCCGATTAGCTTGGATTTTTGTGTACCAAGTTTATCGCACGTTTTTCGGAAATCTTGAGGTTCTCTCCAGCGAGCGCGCTTCAGGACAACGTAGCAGCGGTGTTAATTAAAATACACTGTAATTATGTCGGTATTAATATTATTCTTTTACCGGTACGAAAAACACGTGTTCTTGACTGCGAGCAGTAAAATCATCTACTGGGGTTTGTTGAATTATTACGTATTCCGGAAAGGTAGATTATTTTGGGCTTTTTCGTTACAAATTATGTTCGTAACAGCGGCGTTCGTGATCAAGTCTGACACAGAACTATTAGGCATTGTGTTGCTCATATACTAATTGCTTTACTCAATCGTGAGCAAAATTAAGGGGGCAATCGACTTTCTTTGATCCACGTATTTTTCGGTTTTTCATTTTTTTTATACTCTAATGTAATGTCTACTCATGACATTATTTCAATTCCAAGGATGCCGTGTTGGTTTAATGTCATTTTTTACTAATTAATTCAAATTATTTTGTATCCATTCATATTATTATTAATTTTGTTCAATTTTTTGTTATCCGTGTTTCGTAAGTGTACTTATGTCTAAAGAAAACGAAATTTTCAAAATTTTTGAAGGCTTCGATTTTTCATATCATTACAGGTCCTACTATTAGTACGTACTACAAATCTATATATATATGTATATGCAGTACCAACGCTGGTGGATGGGTGGTCGGGATTCAACTCCCGCTATACTTCGAGTTATAACGTTGTATATATACCGGTACGCGTTTTACACGCGAAAAAGATGTATTTTCGTGATTTTTTCTGGAGAACGTGTGCAGGTATGAATTGTTTTTGTTACATTAAAGAATATGGTTTTAAGTATATTTTACAATTTTCGTATTGAAAAATATTTATAAATTAGCTGTGTCCATGCATGACCTCGTACGCGCGGATTTCCGAAAACTTAAAATGATCATATCTTTTGATTGAGTGAGCCGATTGCAATTACATAAAAACTACATTTTACTTCAACTTAGGTCTTATATTTTTCTGAAAACATCGTAGATAAGCAAGGCTTTGTGAAAAAATAGTTAGGAAAAATTCCGGAAACTAACTTGAATGTACAATATCCCAATTAGTTACGAAAGAATGCAAGTACCAGCGTGCAGACGCTTCTTTCATAGTTTTGGATAAAACGAAAGCATAGCGCGATGTGAAATACACGTACCGCCATTTACTATCGAATTATTGTACCGTACAATAAGACGCCTTGATAAAACATTACGAAATGCTGTGCATATCGTCACGAAGTGATCGAAGCGATTCGCATTTCACGTATTTGTATACGGACGACTGGGATGCAAAGGCAAAGAGCGGGTTGCAAGGTGTGGATTCCCGACTAACCAGTTTTGTCTCCTGTATAAGTTGGCATGTATATACAGGGTGATCCAATAACGATTAGCATCTTGGATATCTTCGAAACTATAAGGTTCACAGAAATATTTGCTAAAATGAAATTGCACAGTAGGAAAGGGGCCATCCGATAGCGATAATAGTTTTTTTTGCAGGTGGAGGTACTTCGGACATTTGAAGGTCAACTCCATTTTTTTAAATGGATCGGTATGTTTTTTTCTGTATCATGAAAGAGGAGCTTAAAACGAGTTCAACGACCTATAACATAAGGTCATTGAAGGTCATAGAAAGTACAGAAAGGCGTTTATCTTACTATAAACGTAGTAATTTTATTTACTACCGAAACTGTAAGTATTATCGCATTTCTGTACTTTCTATGACCTTCAATGACCTTATGTTATAGGTCGTTGAACTCGTTTTAAGCTCCTCTTTCATGATACAGAAAAAAAACATTTCAGTTCAGCAAATATTTCTGTGAACTTGATAGTTTCGAAGATATCCAAGGTGCTAATAATTATTGGACCACCCTGTATATACACACATGGTGTCGCGTCCCGCGCGCAGTTTCGAGTGTCTTAAAATATTAACAATACGCGCATATGTTGAAAGATCTACACGTGATGCACGTGGGTATAACAGCAGGGTTTTTACCGTGCATCTTTTATTGTACTAACTACGGCCTAAGAAGCAATATTTTGGATAAGCCTCCTCGAGGCATCAATCGAAGGCCCCGGGTTATATCTTTGTTGCTACTATAGGGGCATGGGTTGAAGATGCGGCCCAAGGTGTGCGCCAGATGTTTTATGGCCTTGTTTCACTGGACGCATCCCGCAGAAAATACCACGGCTTCATCACCAGCATTCGCGCATATGGATTTACCTTTTTCAGCAGCACACGGCTAACGCCCCCCCCCCCCCTCACCATGGCTAGGGGATTTTACCCTCAAATATGTTTGTGAGAGAACGCAAAATTCATCAACGGAAGAGACAATACTCGTTGAGACTCGGAACAAGAAGGTTGACTAGACAAAATAGCCATCGAGCATAACATTGCTTCTATCAGGCGTCTTCGATACTTACAATTCTAGAGAAAACTTGTTTATTTAAATATATTTCGAATTAATAACCAAAAATAATCACCAACAGTTATTCACGCGATCACCCATTTTCCTATCCGAAACAATCAAGTGAAAATACGGCAGCTTGCACTTCCTTCGATTAGGATCCCCCCAGCTGCGAGTCGGAGAAGAACATATGGATATAACGATTAGTGCGTGGGTGCCTTTACAAACATACGATACCAATATGGGTGAAATAGTCTGTTGAATATTGTTAATTTTTTTTACATCAAGAGTATGTATTTTATTTCTTTGAGTTCTTCACATTTTCCCATTGTTAGTTATCAATATCGCGATTATCAATGTTTCTTTCATTACAAAACGTATATTTGCAGATGTATATTTTTTGAATATACGTGGCAAGTTTTTGAATACTGGTGAATTTAATTTCGTGTTATAATGTCGAGAGTGCAATATAACGGCCTATCAGAGGCTTGTACAGACAGTCGATGAGTAAAGCAAGGAGTAAAAGTGGCTTGAAAGCTGTCGGCGCACTATGTATGAGTCTATGCATATCCCGGTGATCGGTTGGCGAGAGAGCCGAGGGGAAAGTGCGAGATCATCGTGAAATAGTTATCCTATATATATATATATATATATATGTGTGTGTGTGTGTGTGTGTGTGTGTGTGTGTGTGTGCGTGCGCGTGCGTGCGTGCGTGTGTGTGTGTGTGTGTGCAAACTGGTATACATTCCCAACATATACTTACCCCGATACTATTCGATCATACGGAATCACCCACGTTAATTTGTTAATTACTAATTTTCCTCTTTCTTTCCCGTCACAATTTCATTGTCCTCGGAAAGAATTTATTACAATTAGTCTAAACAAAATAAATCTTTGATTTTGCATTTTACTAGGTTTAAGTTTTACAAAGGGTTGATATTAAATTATGGTCGTGCATGAAAATATCGGATTGAAAGACCTTATAACAAAAATTATTAAAGGAAAATCACTCCATTGAAGAGTTTGTCCAATCAGTTACAGTCCTTGATGGAATGAACATGCCTAAAGTATTGCATTATTACACTATCGTGAAAAAATATAGTTGATTGCCCTTTTTCTAAGTATTTATTTGCGATAGAAAAAGAATACAAAGTTGTGACGAATTTGCCCCCGCTATACTTAGTAGCTAATTTGTCGTAATTGTCTTCTGCATCATTCGTGTCATTTGGACTAGATAGACGTACGATTTAAAAAGTGTATCCTATCTAGAAGTCTATTCGACGTCGAACATTCCATATACTTTTTCTATATGCACTGATGAAACGGATGCTCGACCCCAATATTCGGTACTTGTACTTTCTAACGCCCAAGATCCAATACTTATACATGCTGAGACATAGGCAACTGCGAGGCATTGTAACCTGTTGGATGGGCTACCATAAAGTATACGTACTTCATCACATTAGCATATATGGGATGGGCGTTTATTCACGGCGGATATATGGCAGAATAAGCACGCTTCTTGGAAAACTACAGGAAAAAACGAAAAATCCGATGAAGATTTTCATTTGAGGCATAGTTTCTAATCTATGTTAATTTTGTTCAGCATTTCAAACAAGATATTCCGAATCGTGCATCTCTATGTCTCGTTGTATGACAATGAATTATACATTATAGGGTAATAAAGGGTGTCTCAAATTGACCTGACATTTTAATTAATTAATAAAACGTGTTATTTATTTGAAAATTACTAATAGTTTTATTTTAATATAAGGTACAAACATGGAAGTTATGTGTGGAACACAATATCCGATAAATGGCCGCCTCATCCTTGTTTGCAACGTCCAATGTTTTGACGAAATTTTCAATAACTTTTTGACATAATTGCGGACTAATTTCATTAATGGTGCGTCCAATTAGAATATAAATATGAATATATATATATATATATATATATATATATATATATATATATATATATATATATAAGGTGTAGTAAAAAGAAATCCATTATTTTTGCATGAAATTGAAGGCTTTATTTAGCATAGTTAGAATGATCCGATTTAGGTCTAATATGCACCGTTTTGATCGATAACTTGTTGCCACTTTGAAGGTAATTTCATTATGCCTTTCTCATAGAAACCCTCGTCCCTATTGGCAAAAAACTGGGACAGTCGATTTTCACAAGCTTCTCTTGAGGCGAATTTTTCACCAGCAAAATCTTTTGCCATAGACAGGAACAGGTGGTAATCACTTGGTGCCAGATCCGGACTATAAGGTGGATGCATAAGAACCTATCAACCAAGCTCCCGGAGCTTCTGGTGAGTCACTATCGACGTGTGTGGCCTGGCGTTGTCCTGATGGAACACAATTCCCCTCCTATTGGCCAAATCTGGCCGCTTCTGGGCGATTGCTTCCTTTAGACGGTCCAATTGTTGACAGTACAGGTCCGAATTAAGAGTTTGGCTGTAGGGGAGTAGCTCATAGTAGATGATTCCCTGCCAATCCCACCAAACACACAGTAAAATCTTCCTGACCGTCAATCCTGGCTTGGCCACCGTTTGCGCCGGCTCACCGCGATTCGACCACGACCGTTTTCGCTTGAAGTTGTGGTAAGTGACCCACTTTTCATCACCGGTCACCATCCGCTTCAGAAATGGGTCGATTTTGTTGCGATTCAGCAGCGATTCGCAGATGGAAATTCGGTCCATGAAGTTTTTTTGCGTTAACTCGTGTGGCACCCATACATCGAGCTTCTTTTTGTATCCAGCCTTATTCAAGTGGTTCCCAACGGTTTTTTGTGCAATGTTTAGCTCCTGGGTAATCGAAACAGTGCTTACATGACGGTCGGACTCGACGATTTCCATTATTTTATCGACATTTTCGACAATTGGCCTTCCAGAGCGTGGTGCATCTTTGACATCAAAATTACCGGAACGGAATCGACGAAACCAAAATCGCGCGTGATTGGCTGTTACAGTATGAGGACCATAAACACTATTCACATTTTCAGCCGCCTGGCTTGCGTTTTCGCCTTTATCAAAGAAAAACTGTAAAATATGGCGTATTTTCACTTTGCTGGTGGCCATCTTTGACGCGCGCTCAAAAAATATTGAGTCACGCAATCAAAAAACTGTCCGAGATGTTTATTTTAGTACGAAATCTTATCTTTCTAACGCCATCTAGCATAATCCGATCGCACTTATACAACGCGAGATACAGATTACTAAAGCCATCTATTGCAAAAATAATGGATTTCTTTTTACTACACCTAATATATATATATATCTGTGGATTATCAGCATACATTTTTCCTTTAAGAAAACCCCAAAGAAAGAAGGCTTCAAATCGCACGATCTTGGTGGCCAATTCACATCGCTGCAGTAGGAGATATCACGACCATGAAATTTCGTCTGCAATAACTGCATTGTTTTGTAGTGAATTTTCACAGTTTCTATGCATTGCGCTATCATGTAATTCTCCATGACTGAATCTCAATCCTTCCGGATGTCAGTTGTCAAAGATTAGTAATCTATGTTCGCCACACAAAAAATGGCGCGCAATTAAAAATTTTAGGTCATTTTGGGATCTGAAATTGGCCATTCCACGCCAAATCGACCACTTTCCGGCCCGGCCCCTTTCGATTTGGCTGAATCTTTAATATGTTATTGTTTTTATCTTAAAACGCATGTGTGATTTTTTTACAAATTTTTTTACATAATCACAATACGTAGTGAATTTTTGAAAAAATGGCCCGTTTTTTTTTCAATTGCTCATAACTTTATGAAAAATGGACCGATTTAGATCTTTTTTTCATTATTCGTTTTGAAAAAAAAACGCGATTTTTTCAAAGAACGCCACTTTTGATTCTTGTTTTTTTTTTTATAAAGAAATATGATAAATTAATATCAGTCCCATCGTGGAAAGATTTTTGTTTCTGAATTGACAAATATTTTTTTCCAAATATAGTTGTTTTCTATGATGAAATAATTTTAAATCGTCAATTCTATCATACTCAATACTTTGTATATAACATTAACTCACTTAAAAAGTTTTCCAATTATTTTAAATTATCTTTAAAGGATTATTTAATGGGGAATCAAGTAAATAGTTATTCAATGAATTGTTTAATAGTAATTAATTATGAATTTATTCATCTCTGTAATGTTTGAATAATTTATATAATTTGTGATCTCTTGAATTAGAGAAATTTTTAACAATAAGACCACAATTTGTGTGAGGTATCACTCAGTGCAACTGCTGAGTTCCTGAAATGGTTTTGGTTTTCGAAAATCGATCACGGAGACTTTTACAGCATTATTGTAGTCTTCTGACGATGAAAACAGTCCGTGCATATCAAACAAAAACGATTCAACTGGAACATTAACATTGACAGATGCTTGTCGTTTAATATTTTAGCGGCAAAACTAAATGAAATAATACACTGCATTTTTTTTGGAAAACCCCGGCGCGTAGAACACTGGTCTGGGCGCAGGGCACTTCGATTGTGCGTGTGGAATGGTGGGATGCGTGGATTAGACCATGAGAAAGATCACGTAGTGGGGGAGACTCAATTTCGCGTGGCTCGAATGTTTACACACACTTATACGTACGTAAATACCGAAAATGCTATTGGTGAGAAAGAAAAAGTTTAACAAGAGTGAATGAGAGAGCTTAACTATAGAAGTTCTTCAAGCGTGCCGGTGATGACCCGCAAAATCATTCGATCGGAATCGTGGACGGTCATTCTGCAATGCGGGAACTAATTTTTTCCGGTAAAACTCAACCACTCCAGCGAACTTCAATTTTTTTATTGCAACGAATAATTCTTAAAAAAAACGGTAAGCGAGCAGATTTCTGGACATTTCTAAGTTGATTCCATTAGTGAATTTCACAGTGAATTGGGTACAATAAAAAAAAAACTTATTATGAATGTATAGAAAAATCATAATAATAAAAATCGGTAAAAATATTTGGAAATATACGGTAAGAGTTTCTTGTGATCAATGAATGTATGTTATCAATGGATATATATAAGTTTCATGGTCGTGTTATCTCGCGCTGCGGCGATGTGAATTGGCCACCAAAATCCACACGAATTGACGCAAAAGAACCTTTTGGACCGAATTGATGCCTGCGATTCTTTGCTGAAACATAACGAAATTGACCCATTTTTGAAGCGGATGGTGACTGGCGATGAAAAATGGGTCACATACGAGAACAACAGCCGAAAAATATCGTAGTTCAATCGCGGTGATCCGACCCAAATGATCGCCAAGCCCCGATTAACGGCTAAGAAGGTTTTGCTGTGTGTTTGGTGGGATTGGAAGGGAATCATCCACGATGAGCTGCTCCCATCGGGCCAAACATTCAATTCGGACCTCTACTGTCAACAACTGACCAGATTGAAGCAGGCGATCGACCAGAAGCGGCCAGAATTGGCCAATAGGAAGGGTGTTGTGTTCCATCAAGATAACGCCAGGCCGCACACATCTTTAACGACGCGCCAGAAGCTCCGAGAGCTTGGATGGGAGGTTCTAACGCACCCGCCGTATAGTCCAGACCTGGCACCAAGCGATTATCACCTTTTCAAGCATTTGCAAAATTTTCTTGATGGTACAAAACTGGCCTCAAGAGAGGCTTGTGAAAATGAGCTAACTATGTTAATTTCATCGTCGAAATGAAGCGAAAAACCGCTCAGAACTTTTTACTTCATCTAATATATATATATATATATATATATATATATATATACATATATATATTTATTCCAAAGCGGTAAGGTATCTCATTAACGTGCACGTATATAAAGTGCGTTGATCCAGAACTACGGAAGACGAATGTTTCGAGTTCGTTTGTGCTCGTGCATTTATATTGTTTGATACGCCACCTATTTTGCTGATTGATGAATATTCATGAATCTTCATCATAAGGCAAAAGCATTTTGTCAGAGTATGCGAAAAAAGGAATGAAAAGTCTGTAGCTTCTAACTACAATGTAGTTACGCTAGCCGAAACGTAATTACGGCATACCCTTAACGCTGTAGTCGGCTAACGTGTTTAATATTATAGTTGTGTTCCGCTGGTCAGGGGATTGGCAAGTATTATATATATATATATATATATTAATATATATATATATATATATATATATATATATATATATATATATATTTAAAATATTGAGATATCGCGGTCTATCGCTCTGGCAGTCAAGTGTGAAATGCCTCAACGCCAAGCAATCCCTCGTGATTTGTTGTGCAGGAATGAAAAAAGAACATATTCGTACATTTTTTAAGGAAAAATCCTCCTTTTTCATACAGTATTTTTTATTCGCCTTTCTGTAAGCGCTACTTCGTTCCTTATTATTTTTACACGACACATATGAATCTTATGAAGAAAAAAAATCGCCTTGTCTACCGTCGCGTGTGAACACTCGAATTGAAAACGTTTTTTGATGTGTTTGATAATCAAGGTTAGACCTTCTCGTTTAACGAGTCTCGTTCGCGATTATTGAGTGTAGATTTTTAGAGCCCAGGTTAAAAGAAGAAGAAAAATTATTGTCTATTTATTTTTGCAGAGTACAGTGTAGATAAGTTTTATGAGCTAAGAATTGAAAGGGCGAAAGCTTTATTTTTGTCTTGGATTGGCCGATTGTAAAATTTTGCAAAAGTTTTTGATTTTTCTGACCATCCGGCTGCACGTTTAATTATGTCGATGTTAACCCCCTTACTTATTGCTCTAGAAATTGTCGCATGTTTCGCACTATACGCTGAAAAAACGGTTGTGCCAATACCTGCTTTTTTTCAAAATAGACTTTGCCCTGTGAAATAGGGTTTGTGCCGTCACAGGCTTGTATGGTTTAACGATTGAAATAAACAAATTTGTATGTTCTCCTCTGATATATTTTTTACGTTCTATATACGTCAATACGGTTCTTGCAGCGCATATGTTTTTTTCTTTCTTCAAAGAAAGGTAATAAGAGATTGAGTTGACAATTTCCGGGTTTTGATGTCTTGATTAAGTTTGGAATTTTTATCTCAATACGAGTTTTTTTTCTTTTATATTACGTATGTCAATCAAAGCCATTGTTTGTAAACGATGCGCTGTGGTCAAAAGCAATAATAAAATTACTTTTTCTGAGAGATCATTTCATTTTTGGACCCCTCCGAACGACAAATCCTCAATATAATCGAGAACGGGGTCAATATCCCATGTAGTTGAATATTTCGCCTTTGTTGGCCTTTGTTTAAATACACCGCTCATAAAACGGTTTATCAATCCGTCTTTTGAGAATTTTTCTGACGTTATTAAAGTAATTGCAGCTCTTTCTGAATTCAAAATCCCATATTCTGCTCCTTCGTTGAACCGTTTTGTCAAAATTCAATTAATTTAAACGTATCTGTATTAAATACGTCGTAGTTGTTTTCTTTAGCAAAAAAACAGCACTGTTTTAGTGATGATTCGTATTGCTTCATCGCGGATACCGTGAGTGAATTTACCATGATGTCAGCTGCTTCTTCTGTCAGTCCTTTTTTAAGAACGTCTGCCTGACAACTGTCCAGCCACCAGCGAAAGTGTCCTTGCTAATGGGTGAGACTTCTCTCGGCCAGGAGATAGTAATAGTGTTTTATTTTGTTCAAAAATAATTGGCGGCCTCCTGAGTAGTGAATTGAACGGAGGGTACCACGATTGAGTCGGCCAATATGGCACTAACACGACACCTTCAGCTTTATCCGCAATGAATTTTTTTAGGTAGAATTAAAGCGAAAGGCGGGAATGCATATGGATTTTCGTTTGTCCATGACATCGTAAAAGCATCGACTCTAAATACATTTGGGTTTGGGAAACTAGAACAGAACCTTTTCACTTTTTTGTTTGCATCTGTGGCAAATAATTCAATACTGAATGGTCCGAATTTTTTATTTATTTTTTTGAACGCTTCTTCCGAGAGTTCCCACTTCGTGTCAGTATTTGTAATTCTTGAGGCCATGACTGCATGAATATTTTCTTTCGATGCAATATATAAGGCGTGCAACCAAACCTTTCTTTCTTCATACCATGCCCAGATCTGACGTGTGAATGACATTCAGAATTGGGAATTGCACGCCTCCAGCTCTGTTTATGTACGCTATAGCCGTCGTATTATCTAGTCTCAGCAAAATCTCGCATTCATGTAATTGATATACAAAGCTTTTAAGGGCGTGAAAAGCAGCCAAGAGCTCTAGATAGTTTATATGGCGCTTTTTCTCTTCATTATTCCACCAGCCGTTTGCCGATTTTTGTTACAGTGAACCCCCCAACCCGTTATAGAAGCGTCAGAAAAAATCTCAACTTTGTAATTAAAAGTCCTTATTGGATTTATCCCAATCTGACTATTTATTGTCCACCATTCTAAATCTTCTTTCAGCTTGTTATTTATGGTCATACTCCCCTCATAGTTTCCATCACTTATTATTAACGCGAGACATTTTTCTCTTTCAAGTCTTTTACAGTAGATAATCGCATTGCGACTGCGGGGCAAGCCGCATTCAAAACTCCCAAAAAGTGCGCGAAATGTCTAATCTTGCACTGTGATTCTACTGTAAATTTTTTTAGTAATCTTTTAATTTAACCTTTTTTCTTATCTGTCAGCTCTACCGTATAATCAATCGAGTTAATTACAAATCCCAAGAATTTGCATTTTTGTGATCCCGGGAAAAAAAGTTCATATCTGAATATATCTGAATGTATTTGAATCATATCTGTAGAATCAGATATGATCAGATAAGAAAAATGGCCAGGTCTGATCATGCAGTGTCATGACAGATCATGTATGCTTATATCTGACCATGCATGATCATATCAGAGCCATTTTTATCATTTTGAGCTCAAAATTATATAAAGATTGGAGTAGAAAGATTGGAGATATGAACTGTCCGTCGCATTCCGTGCATTCTTCTACTGAATTTTTCTTTAATAAGTTAATAATTTCGATTTCTAATGATTCTAGTTTCCCATTTTTCCATCTTGGCTGTTCAGGAGGTCTGGTTGGGTACGGCATTTCTTCCAATGGAATTTATACCCCTCTATAGAGTTTCGGATCAATTGATCGTCCGTGATATTTCTCCACTCTTCAGTAAACTGACACACCTACCTGCTATATTTTTTACCTCTTCTATGTCTTTGACGATTCTTTCGTCGAGTAACTATTGTCTCGATTTGACTGAGTTGTTCGATACGGTGTCCGCTGCTTGAAGCGAACAAATTGCTTTCTTTGATATTCGTCCGTCTGCCTGTACTGTTCAATCGTCCTAATCTCTTTGATTTGATCGGCGAGCTTTTATGCAATTAAAATTAGAGTAGAGCCATTCGTCCGAATGAATCGCCTCCACCACTGGTTTCCTATTCTTCTTCATCATCGGGGTAATTAATGATTTTCTCCCGACGGACTGTTGATGGAAAACGTCTGCCAATAATTTTACTGTGTCGCATAAAAGTTCGATGAGTTTCATCTGATCAACTTCGTTTTCAGAATCGTCGATTAAAAGAGTCACCCCCAACGATACGATGGCAGTGCCCACGCATTCCTGTGTCTGGACGAAGTGCTCGTCTCTCTTTTTTTGCAATGTCGGCCATTGCCGCCCTAATTTTCAAATTAACTTTGGGGGGTTCTGAATATATATCTCCTTTGCGAGGTTATTTTTTAGTCAGATTATTTCTGTTTTCCTTAGATAGCCCTTCTATCACCCAAGTTTGCCACCGATTTTTTATCTCTGGGTGTAACTTGATCGTCTCACCATTCGGATCGTCGCCCAGGTGGTTAAGAATTTCCTCGTTGATGATAACTTCGTTACAATTCTTTTTTCGACATTCTTTGTCCTTTTGAGTTTCGTTTGCATGAGACAAGAAGTCAGGCAACTCGTTCTCTTGTTTTTCATGCTGATTGACGTTTTCTTCATTGACATTTTTTTCTGAAATGTAAATTTTTAATTTTTGTATCTCGCCATTCATCATAATTGCCTGCTCGTGTAGAGCGTTTTGAACGTACTGTTCAGTTTCCCTTATTGGGTGGCGAAGTTCGTGTGCAAGTTGCCTGTTGTTTTTCGAGTGGAAATAACAGGTCAAATTCTTGCTAAGGTTCGTGTGGGACCTGTCGATTATTCTTCGTGTGGAAGAACAAATTTAATTGTTACTTGGATTACTTGAGCCTTCCTCGATCGGAGATTGCTTAGCATCGTGTTTTCCGTGTCCCTGCGAAACCAGGTCGGTAATCACTTTGTGAGGTTATTTGTCTGTAATTTCATTTTTTGTAGCTCTGCTTCGGTTTACGTGTCTCCTTTCTTCCTTTCCTTCGAAGGGGATCGAATACTCGAAGTATTCGATAAATCATTATCGAAGGATAACGATTTATCATTTATTTTTATTAAAGGCTAGATTTGGAGAACACTGTCTTGTACAAAAATTATATTATAATATTTTTGTACATGTTAGTATCATATTAGCTGTAGTAAAAAGAAATCCATTATTTTTGCAATAGATGGCATTAGTCATCTGTATCTCGCGTTGTATAAATGCGATCGGATTACGCTAGATGGCGTTAGAAAGATAAGATTTCGTACTAAAATAAACATCTTAGACAGTTTTGTGATTGCTTGACTCAATATTTTTTGAGCGCGCGTCAAAGATGGCCACCAGCAAAGTGAAAATACGCCATATTTTATAGATTTTCTTCGATAAAGGCAAAAACGCAAGCCAGGCGGCTGAAAATGTGAATAGTGTTCATGGTCCTGATACTGTAACAGCCAATCACGCGCAATTTTGGTTTCGTCGATTCCGTTCCGGTAATTTTGATGCCAAAGATGCACCACGCTCTGGAAGGCCAATTGTCGAAAATGTCGATAAAATAATGGAAATCGTCGAGTCCGACCGTCATGTAAGCACTGTTTCGATTACCTAGGAGCTAAACATTGCGCAAAAAACCGTTTGGAATCACTTGAATAAGGCTGGATACAAAAAGAAGCTCGATGTATGGGTGCCACACGAGTTAACGCAAAAAAACCCCATGGACCGAATTTTCATCTGCGAATCACTGCTGAATCGCAACAAAATCGACCCATTTATGAAGCGGATGGTGACCGGTGATGAAAAGTGAGTCACTTACGACAACGTCAAGCGAAAACGGTCGTGGTCGAATCGCGGTGAGCCGGCGCAAACGGTGGTCAAGCCAGGATTGACGGTCAGGAAGATTTTACTGTGTGTTTGGTGGGATTGGCAGGGAATCATCTACTATGAGCTGCTCCCCTACGGCCAAACTCTTAATTCGGACCTGTACTGTCAACAATTGGACCGTATGAAGGAAGCATTCGCTCAGAAGCGGCCAGCTTTGGCCAATAGGAGAGGAATTGTGCTCCATCAGGACAACTCCAGGCCACACACATCGATAGTGACTCGCCAGAAGCTCCGGGAGCTTGGTTGGGAGGTTCTTATGCATCCACCTTATAGTCCGGATCTGGCACCAAGTGATTACCACCTGTTCCTATCTATGGCGAAAGATTTTGCTGGTGAAAAATTCGCTTCAATCGAAGCTTGTGAAAATCGACTGTCCCAATTTTTTTGCCAATAGGGACGAGGGTTTCTATCAGAAAGGCATAATGAAATTACCTTCAAAGTGGCAACAAGTTATCGATCACAACGGTGCATATTAGACCTAAATTGGATCATTCTAACTATGCTAAATAGAGCCATCAATTTCATGCAAAAATAATGGATTTCTTTTTACTACACCTTATATTTGTTATCACGATTTCGTAGAAAGTACATAAAGCTTTTTTCATCTTAATATGACACTCTCAAAAAACTACCAAAGTTTGCTTCGACAGACAAACAGAAAATTATATTTTCTAAAAATTAAAAAAAACGAATGAAATTATTTTATGACAACATTTGATGAAATGTACATTCTCGATTCTTAACATTAATTAGTTTTCAGCCGATGAGCTAAACTTTTCACTCTGCTTTGAGAATTATCAGCAAGGAGTCCATATGTCCATTGACTGAAAGGAGGTTAGGATACAGCACCAGTGAATGAATATGTCTAATGCTGACCCATTATTAAAAATTTGTTTAAAAAAATTGCAAAAATTCGAAGATTGATTCTATATTGAATAATAAAAGTAATAGTTACCCTCAAAAGTCATAAAAAAATTATTTTTGCATTTAGAACAACCGCACTGTACACAGCCGTACCGTAACTAAGTTGCACGGTGTGTAAGTTACCACAATAAACTATAAAAATTCCGTGTCGCATCAGAATTCGATATTAAACTAAGAAATTGGTTTTCACGACACCTTTTTTTGCTAAATTATAATGATTCGAATTTTTAACGATAATTCATTTTCTTTACTTATTTAAAATATAAATCATCTTTCGTCCATTCACTGGTCCCCGTTCATTCACTGATGGGTTTACCCTACAGGGAATATTACCAAAACCTTCAGGCAAAATTATTGGCAGTAATAATTAAAATATATTGTTATTTTTCTAAAACTTCGCTACTCGGGTATTTTATTTCTCGAAACTTTCTATAACTGCAGATAAAAATTGCGGAGCCATTACAATTTTGTTCTATAAGTAATTGAATTGTTCAGTCCTGCAGTCTTCAAATCCAATGTCCTCGTCATGATCGACGTAAGTAGTTGATTATTTGATATTGTCTTCAGGATTGGAATGATGTAGAAATCTCCAATCTTGAATAAGACATTTGTGGATAAAGTGTTCCAGCAACGATATATCAGTTTGGGCAGACGAAGGGAGGCAGAGGAGAGAAACTACATTTGTTAGGATATGGTTGCGATGAGAAATGGAACGGATGTTCCACCATTGGTCAATTTGATAAATGTATGCTGGATACCGTTCGTGTAGGTACATACCATCTTTAATAGTACCTCTCGTGCTAATAACGGTCGAGCAGAGGAGAGATATTTTTCTAACGTCCGTAAAATACGTGTATGCCCAACTTCTTATATTCGTGGAATGTCAAACGCGTGGCACACACACGCACACGCTCGCGCGTAATCGTGTGGATATATTGGCAGGATATACGGACTTAGAGCTAATGAGACGTATCGAGGACAAATTCCGATCGGTATAAAGACCCGCGATGTCGTTGCCAGCATCGGAATATCAGTGGCGAAAGAACTCGGATTATCTCGAAACTCGACCGTATGTTTCGCTTCGATTTAAAAAAAATATTTTTCAACGTGCCTTGCAAGGACGTTCGAAATAATTGACCACTTCCGGTGCTGGTCAATCAATACTTCCGTGAAATTATCCTCACAAATGAAGAATGGAAATCGAAAGCCACACTCCGACTTAACACCAAACGACACACGTTAAGCAATTTCGACGCTGGCTTTGTTGTAGTACTCTGTCAGTGCCAAAATATACACGTTTGACCCGTTCAAAGAAAGAGGCTGCAGGTATGAAATATCACATGTAGGAAAGGCGAAAAGAAACACAGGAATAACGATTTCTTATGTTTGGTCGAGCAACGATTTGGGAATTCCACCAAGCCCGTAACGGATCGACACACTAACTCTTTTGCATCTTAAATTCGCTACATGTATGGCGTGTTATTTGGGACTCTTGTCTTCTTCTCTTTCTGTCTTGGTTTTGATAACAATTACCTGTAAATTTACACACGTTTCAAGAATCTTGTGATCGGCGACGAAAAAATTAAATAAAAGCTATAAATAAAAGAAATAAGGTAAAAGGTATGAATGAAATAAATAAAATAAACGGTACAATTTTAAAAGAAGTAAAATAAAAGGTATACATATTATACAGTCCGAGTACTTTTACAATCATAAAGTTAGGCAAACGTCTTTGTATTTTTTGCTCTAGTCTTGCAGAGACCCAAATAAACTCAAACACACCTGAACAAGGGATTGGTCGATGCACACTCATTTAGTGGTTTAATTGAAATAAAATCTCCATCGAATTAGTCCTTGTGTAACCTATGGAAGTGAAAAATAAAGAATGATCGACAAAGTTTTCTATCGTCAAGTGAGCCGTTGTATATATATAATAGATCTGAATAAAAAGGGATCGAAATTTTCAAGCATACGTCTTAATGAAAAGGTGCTTATGATGGTGGAATTACCGACGATTAATGGTATTCGTGCTAGTGGGTTGAATCGTCGAAGAAACCTGTGAAAGTCTGCTAAAAAAGTCTCCATTTTATATTTTCGATATTAAATTCAAATATCTTTCTGTGACACGCCAAAAATTCTAGGAATCTGAATATCCTGGTAGATCCTAAAGAAAAGAGAAGAATTTGGCAAAACAACTTTCCACTCGTGGAGGTATTCAGGCAGGTGCTCGAAAGCGATGAAAGTGACATTATGAGAAATGTACCAGAGAAATCTCAGCGTCTACCATGACACATCACAATTTCTGTGAAACACTTCTATTTTTTTTGTTTTTATCATATCAGTCTCATTACATGTCCAGCAATTATTCCAGTACACGATTTGGCTAAAAAGATTGTTTATCCTAATTTTAATTGCATACGACATCGCCAGCACAGTTGGGAGATCGATCTTTGCATGAACGAATCTTCCCCGCATGGAGCTGGGAAAGCAAAAGAAAAAAAAACGTGAGGATTTTTTAAGAGTCAACGCCTCCATTTGAAAAAATGGGGTTCAACAAGAAACCGCGCGACACTCATGCTGATAAGATTTGATCTTGAGTCTCGAAAAACTGGTCCCGCCCACAGTTTCTTCTGACAAAAAGGAAACCCGAAGGGCCTAAAATTCTTGACCATTGAGTCGTATAAATAGAGGACAGGGAGAGCCAAATCGTCCTTAACTAATGTCACGCCAGAAAAAATTGCTTGGTTTTTTTTTATTTGATGATGTTCTATCGTAGAAAAACAATGGTCTACCTTTTTACTTATTTCGATGAGTACCCTAAAAGAAGAACGTCAAACGAGTTCGATGAAGAATATTAATTACCGACAGTGTATTAAAATAACTACCAATAACGATTGCATGGAAAGATAATGTGCTTACTAAAATTATTTAATCCCGCATAACTTAGATACAAGTGAAAAATTATTATTTCGATTCAAAAAATATATCAGATGTGCTGTGAGTTGTGAGAATTGTGCTGTTTTTAACATTTTTTTATGACCTTCGTCGAGTCATGATACAAACAAATTTTTTCATGATAAGTGGATTCATGCTTATCATGAAGAAATTTGACTTGAATCATGCATTCTAAACGCGCAAAAAAGGGTAGATGAGAGGAGTACGAAAAAAAAAGAAATTACGAGCTTCTCAAACAAGCGAGGAACGACAAGTAAGCATATGTATATAGTATACTTACATAATTAATTACGTTACTATTTAAATATGAAGAATGTTTTCACTTGAAGGAAATTCATATATTCTAAATCAGATGATTCACACGAAAATAAAAAGAACGGTGTTCATTTGTTTCCTACCAGAAACGTACGATAGTAGAGCCCGATTCGTTGTTGTTTGTCTGGTCGCAAAGGCGTGGATATTGAATTGTCCGATCCACGATCACGCCACGATCAATGTAGAACACGATGTACTATATGTAATGCGTTCTAATACTTTCCAACCCATTAAGGGATTATTTTTTTTAAGGCTGGCGTGAGTCATTCTGAATTTTTAGCGATTAGGCTGAGTAGCAGTTTCAATGGTTTTTTAAAAAACGACGGAACTGCCATACAACATTGAACTCCCGATTTTTACCACATTCAGGATTGGTTGTACGAATTCAGAAACCTTCGTGGGCATGCGCACAACAACTCACTAAAGATTCATCGCAATCGGATCAATGGTATAGGAACGCATACGGGACGTTCCGCTGAACGTTTCACAAAACAATTGCTGGATATTGGTAATGGAAAATGATAATCGGAGAATCCACACAATGTATCACATTGCCAACAAACTTCTATAAAAATAACAGCAACAACAAACGAATTAATTTACAAAGTTTACTCAAATATCGCACAGAATTACAAAAATTATCAGTGGCTCAGTGCACGTGCTATATTAGCAGCCAAAAACAACGATGTCAATGCTATCAATTTCACCATTAAAAACGAAATACCAGGCGAAGCAACAACGCATAAGTCCATCGATACTATAATGAATCAAGACGAAGTCATCAATTATCAAACTCGATTTTTGAATTCCCTTGATTTGCCAGGCATGCCGCCGCACGTTTTAATATTAAAAATTAGCGAGCCGATCATTATTCTCAGAAACATCAATCCACCACGACTTTGTAGCGGTATCAGGCTTTCAGTGAAAAAGATAATGAACAATATCATCGAAGCTACAATTTTAAATGGAAAATTTAAAGGACAAGATGTACTGTTGCCACGCATCTAAATGATTCTGACAGATATGCCATTCAAATTCAAACGTTTGCAGTTTCCGGTGCGACTCGCATTTCAAATGACCATCAACAAAGCACAGGGGCAACCGCTAAAAGTGTGTGGACTAAATTTGGAAAATATTATATATGCTTCTCACATGTGGCTGCTCACCCGTCGGAAAACTTTCTGATTTATTCGTGTACGTGCCAAACGGAAAAACAGAAAATATTGTGTATCCAAAGAAACTTCAATAGACAGTATTAAAACGCAGACACTTTCTTTCTCTGAGTAGCATTGCAACGCATGCTGGGTACCCCTAGTATATATATATATATATATATATATATGCTTACAGTCAGAGGGTGAAACCACTTTCCATCGCGAATAATTTGCATAGTACGTTGCACGATGTTACCTCAACCCAAGAGGAGTGAAAGAGATTTTACAATATCGTGGATACACACGGGTCACATATTTCCGATGACCCCCTACGCATACTCAACTTTCGTGCCATCTTCCATTTGCGTACATCCTAAGATTTCTAAAATTAATTTTTAGGTCAATCTATAGTATAAAGAACCGAAGATGTCAATACGGTCTCAATTTGCGATATATCGGAGTGGCGCGATAATTTTTTGTGGGTTCTGAAATTCCGATATGGAAATGCTCCTCGTATGTACAGAAGTAATGAGTGAACATATCGCAGATAATTGTTGAAGTGGAAAAAGTCGGCATATAGAATATACATATATGTGGCCTCCAAATGTTCTTGCAACTTAGTTAGTATAACATTTTGTCACTAGGTGTCACGTTTTCATTTACGAAGGGTAGAAATCCTGTCTGGCCATTACTATCCTTATTTCCTTTTCAGTATTCAATTTCGCTGTAGTTGCACGCCTCCGCGCTGACCGCATAACTTTGGCCATCGGTCATTGAATGACGATCGCGGAAAATATTCGTTTTTCTTGTTTATTCATCGTATCGAATGTATTTTTTTTTCATTTACAATTTATTATTCATCGTTAACGTTCTTTGCAACAAAATGTGTCAGTGAGACCGGAGTTGTATGTGCTTCAATTATTTATTTTGTGATGTGAGAATAAATATCACAATTTGTTCACGTGAACTCTCCGTTGCGTTAAGGGCTCTTTTTAATGGAGCGAAATTTTGGAAAGGTTTGTTTGTTGAAACAATATCACGATTTTTAGAAGCAACGGAACAATGGAAGTCACTAAAGAAAACACAGGTAGAAAACTTCCAGTGACGTAAGAAGAGTCACTTTTTTTCCATCTTCTGCCTGACTACGACAATTCTCTTTTCCTTATTATAAAATGTTTTGATCCCTTGTCTCTGAAGAGATTTATAACAAAGCATTCTAGATCATACTTCGTTTTTTCCGTTTTTTTTTTTTTAATATTTTGCTTTGTTAATAAAAAAACGATGACATCCGCCGTCTGCTGATTTTATTTCCTTCGAATGAATTCATAAAAAAATAGTAATGGCCGATGGTGCTGGGAAAACAGTTCGCATTGTGGCTAGAGTGAAATTTCTGAAATCGTAAAAGCGATGTTGTAACTCATCGTTAAATGCTGGCGAATAATAAAAATTGCAACCACAGCTCGTTTCAGCCACTGGTCACAATTGATCTTTCGGCGAGGATTTATTTTCGATGTAACATCGATACATGTACGTATACATTCGCTTACCCAAGTGAGCCCTGTAAATGTATGGATAGCGAGTTGCAATTTGTGTGCAAGTCATTCTCGAAAGTCTGGGCACTTAACGACCTCTGGTAAGTTCGTCGTGCCTCTTGTGGATAAACAGAGACGTGATTTCAATATATTCAGGCTGGGTTGTAGCATTCTTCAGATGGCATGAGACTCGCCCGTGCTCCTCCATTCAGACCAGCCCTCTGACACTGGATACTATTCCTATTGTGATAAATGTTTCGTATTTTATCCGGGTTTTTTAATTCCACTATAGGTCGCTTTGTGGCGCTAGTAGTCGTCTGAACGGCTTGCTTCACGCATGCGCGCTCAAAACGATATTTTTGTGAGCGTATCTTTTATTTGGAGTATCTGTAAATAAAAAAAATTCAAGTTAGTGGTTCGAGAGAGATCTCTTTTTTCAACTTTCACTTATCACGTAGATCGAGAGAACTGTGAACAGTCTTTAGGTTTAATATGGCGAAGTGCATCGTACCGGGCTGTACCTCAGGGTACACGTCAAATCCGGAAAAAGTGCACTTTTTTACTATTCCGAAGAATGTAGATAGTGAAAATTTGTGGAAAAGTGCTGTGAGGCGAGAGGACGGCTCCATGAAAGCTGGAGCAGCAGTTTGCGAAAAACGTTTTCGGAGCAACGAAATTCTTTGCAAACCCGAATATTTGGATCCTAATGGAAGAGTAATCGGAGTAGTAAGCAAACCCAAACAAACTCACGATAAATTCCCATTCCATAATTATTGAGCATGTAAATAATTAATAATAATAATTCGCGAAATAAACATCCTCATGTTTGTGCACTCATTGTCAGTATATCACGTATATTGCTTGCGCTGCAATATATATAGTATCAGTTCAGACGACTACTAGCGCTGCATATTATGCAATACGGCAATAACAATGACGGGCAATCCATGAACCGTGTCTAGGTGGCTGTGTCAGGGGCCTGATTTAGACATTTATCAAGGTACATAAACCCCGTGCAATTCGACAAGTCTTAAGGCACTATTGTTGTCAAGAAATTTGATAAAATCGTTTTTCTTAAATTAAATTTAATTATTTTACAGACCTTTCTGAATACGTCTGTGAAAACTCTTTAATGATATTCATAAAATTAGCCGAGTTAAAGAAATTATAAGGCGGAGTACGCGGAGAGCACGATCCAGCTGCAGCACACTTTAAAGGCGGTTTTCTCGAAACTATGTTTTTCAAATCGGCAACCATGATATCTCGATAATCAATTGACCGATTAAGCCCAGATTTGCATACACCTTGAGTAGACTGTTTTTCAACGTTATTCAATCGATTTTTTTTTCTATATATAACTTGTTGAATGGTCAGAAAGATAGGAAAAATTGATAATCAAAGTTTAGCATGCCGCCATTTTGTGATTTTTTTTGTTGCTGGTACCAAATATCATAATCTTATACAGATTAAAAATGCCTCGTTTTTTTTCACATTCGTACAACGTCCACAGGACTGGTCACCAATTGAGGGTGCTGCGCCCCGTTGTAAACAAATGTACAAAAATATATGCTAATATTTTTTTATTTTTATGTGTACATATTCTTGACAGATTAATAAATATGTGTAAAAAATTTCACAAAGAAAATGCCAACAGTTTAACAATTATTCCATCCTAAAAATCACCTCTAGAGCAGCGCTCTAAAAAATACTGCTTTGAGGATGTATAGAGAAATGCTATTATGGCGGAAAAAAATTGATGCATTATCACTTCATTTGTTCTAAGGCTGTGTGCAAAATTTCGGATCTATCGACAAACCCGTTGAAAAATTATAACACTTTTAATTTGCAATAGTTTTGCATGCGTTTTTATCGCATGTTGTTTTATTTTCGCAACTAATGGGAAAAAGCATAATGAAAGAATTAAAGAAAATTGTTAGATTTTTGTATGGGTAATTTATGTATGGAAGAAAGTTTTTGGAAAATTTCATATTAATTTGCTATATAATTGTAGTGTTAATTAAAACGGGCTGAACTTCTGCTTGTTTTCTCGTTCGTATGTTAACGCTGTAAGCAGTTGAGCGGTTAGAAAATTGTGGACGTCGGGAGACGCGACGTATTCACGCACAAGAGTTTGCTTAAATAAAGTTAAATATTAACGAAAAGTGGTGAACCAATCTTTAAAAGTAAAGAACTTATTCGAAATTTTGAGACTTTAGCTACACATCATGTCACTTACGACTGATTTTAATTTACATGTCGGAGATATGTTCGAGAATTTTAAATGTCGGCTACCTTTACCTTGGATTCCATCTCCCACACATTTTTAATTTATTGCTATCGGTGAGGAGTTTTCCGTTAAGGCAACCGGATCGTCTTCCATATAATTCACGAATCCTCGTTTATTACGCTGCATAATTAATGTTAGGGTTCAAATTCGTTAGCATATTGCAATTATTCTCAAAATGGAAGAGGCTCGAATCTCACGGTTGAAATAATTCGTAGGAATGTTTTTGCTCTTATGAAACAATTATTAAAATACAGTTCCATATATTGTTGTTATTATTTTCGCCTCTGTTTTTCCGTGCATTTTAAATTATGCAACAATATTCCGGATGAACCCCCTCCCCCCGAGGCTACAGTACAAGTATATTGAAGAAAATGGTGACCACGACTGAAATGGCAGGTGAGAGGCAAATAGCGTTTGTCTCACCTTCAATTATTCCGACTCTTAGTAGGTCGTATGTAGAATAACGCATTGAACGGCAGAACGCTGGAAACATGTTACATTTGTTTCCCACGTAAAATATTGAATTTTTCAAAGGCTTCAATATGGTACCCCCCTAATGACATTCTTTTGGGCTCTTATACTTCTACCTATACACACATAAACTAAATGAAGCAGAATATTATGTTTTCTCTACGGAAGAAACTAAAAACTTGTATCTCTAAACAAATATTTTTTATTCGCTGTTGCAGCATCGTTACGGTGAACTTAAAATATCCATAATGATCCTACGTAATCAAGGAATTCATGTCATGTCAGAAATACCGCACCCTCGTCCAGATTTAAAAAAAATCATGAGCATTTTCGCTTACCTTTTCAATTAGTGTTAAAGGGGAAAAACCCTTTACGATTTTCAAAAAATCGATTTTTTCATATATTTTGAAAGTATAATATATTGAGAGTATACTGGAAAATCGAAAAATCGAAATATGAAATATTTAAGAAGTTAAATGCATGTTCAAAAACTGCTCATGTTATAGCTCGAAAAGTTTTCGATCGATCCGGCTGAAATTGTAGGAGTTTTCTCACTATAACATTATCGGAAGGGTATACCTAAAGTTGTAACGTTATCGCGTAAATAAATTACTTTTTTGGGGTAAAAATTGTCGAGAAAATGGTAAAAATGATGATAATTTTATTGAAAAGCCTACTTAATTTTAAATTTTATACTTTTTCATATTTTTATAGGTATATCCTTCCCCTACACATGTTAATAATCGAAAAATATTTTCGATTTTTGTTTCAGGCCAATAGAAAAAATCAGACAAATAGAGCACTTTTCGATATCACGTAAAAGACGCCTCAAGGAATACCTTATATCGCCGCCATTTTGTTCTATTTAAGGGGTTACACCTAGTTGTAATTTTTGAAAAAATCGATTTTTCGTTTTCGACGGATTCTTATAATATAACCTTTCAAAAATATTCTCTGAAAATTTCAAGTCGGTGCGTTGAAAATTGGGGGAGTTATGAGCGTTTACAGGTAGGAATTTTATCTACGTATATACCTGACGTAAAACTTTAAACGCGTTTTTCTCGGAATGACTTTTTCAGAATCGGTGATCAAAATATCTCAAAAACAACTAAACCGATCTGCTTTAAATTTCACAGACATTTTTTGTATATCAAAAGGCAGTCCTTAATCGAAGGATTTTTTTCAATGCATACTTTTTTTTATATCACGGAAAATAGAGTGTTTTTTTTTACCGAAATTTCGACGATCACTTTCGATCGGCGACCATTTTTTCAAAAATCATTATTTTATTGAATCCTTCGATTAAAGACTAGATAATACGGTACAAAAACTAAATTCATTTGTTTTTTTTATTTCAGATGATTTGTTCCCGAGCAGGAGTGGTCACCGCGAAAGACCTTTTTTGCACAGCGGTCTGTGCAATTTACTTTATCTCCGTCGTTTATAAATATTTCCCAATAAAAAAACTGTCAAAGATACTTGAAATGATACCCTTTACTATGAAAAAAAGTTAAAAACCTGCACTCATTTCCCAAAAAAAATTCACGAAAACACCTCTTTTTTCCGGCCGCGAACTAGGTGTAACCCGTTAAAAAAATAATAATTTTTTTAACACTTGAAAGTTGTAATAAGATAATGTAAAAAAATTTAAATTATGCGATTATGTTATCACCTTTAAAACAATTCATGAAAAATGACTCATTTTCGGGTGTCTAAAGGGGTTTTCCCCTTAATAGCATTTCGATCAATCAAATCCGAAGGCACCACGGATCATTTTGCCTTCGTGTACTATATGTTTAGAATTTATCTTAAAATGTACTCATATTGCAAGATCAAAGATCGTGAACCAATGTGAAGTCGTTGAATTTGATTCAATGACTCAGTATGCCACGTGGTCAAGTACGTGTGAAGTGCTCCGCACCTAAAACACGTTTGCGAAACTTTCACGTCAATAGCCATAATACTGTATATCCGCGGATATAAGCCAAACACGTTCATCAGCCCCGCCACTCTCGGCTTTCTCATGCATTCCTATTCGTAAAGCATGTACGAGATCACGATGTACGAAAAATACGTCGTCCCTTTTTATGTTGTTCTTTTATTTTCACCTTGCTCAAATCCTGCAGTTGTACGTGGATGCACCAACGGTTTGATAATTCTACAATTATATATCTATGATACATACACATATATATATACCATTATATATATATATATATATATATATATATATATATATAATGGTAGAATCATCAAACCGTTGCCGCATCCACGTACAACTGCCGGATTTTCCTAGCGATTTTTTCACTTGTATTATCGTTATGAAGTGCACTGTTAAGCAGTAAATGAATGAATAACTGAACACTAACGTAAATGCTTTAGATTTCGGTAAAAATTTAAAAAATACTCATGCCTGTCTAAATTACCAATTGCTTTTAAAAAGTTCTAAGAGGAAAGTAAATACACAAAAGGGAAAATAATCAAAACTTATGCTACGGGAAAACGGGGAAAAATGGTTTTTTCTCGCAAACTACAAAAGATCGTAGAACATACAAGGGGGTGATTCGAATAGGTATTGATATGAGAAATCTAGATTTTCCTTTTGGCCGTCACTTTCCAGGTTACCCTAAAATCTACACATATACACATATTTATATGTATGTAGCTTCATCATACAGAACTACATGAATAGGTACATCACCCAACTACAACGTGTGGTCGAGTGAAACTGCTTTGGATTTGTTTTCAATCACACCGTGCAGTGATGCTGAATTATCCCTAGAAGCAAAACTACCGATTTTTTTCATAAAAAAGTTGTATCCAATCGTCAAATCTCTATACGCTCGTTAGGTGTAAGCTGAAGATGAAGAGTATCAGCAGATGGGCTTATATCATGTTTGCGAGTAGAAATATTGTCAGGCTGGTCTGATATTTGATCCGGGCCTGCTCACTTTGTAGTATGGAGGCCTTACTTAAGGGATAACACCACTGTAGAATTTTCCAAAAATTGATTTTTTTTTCATTGGCTTAAGAAATGCTTTGAACCATCTAGAATAAGGGAACGAAGTTTGGTACCTGTGAAAAAAGGCCCGCACACGGGCCAGTCACTGCCCGGTGGCAACAAGACTTAATGAAATTTTTTTTTACTATTTATTTGTAGCCTTAGTCTTTTTCGAACTTACAGGGAGGGACTGAATCGTTGCTTGGGAGGCTACACGCAAAACAGCTATGAAAGTTTCAATGCTACTGTTTGGAGCTTGGCTCCAAAGGCCCACTCATAGTCCAGTCGGAATGTACATAAGACCTATTCTCAGAGGCCAGCGCGCTACCAATTTTTTTGTAGGTTCTTTGGATTACCAGGAATGGACCCTAAAGTTTCCAAAAAAGTCGGCTAGTGACCACCAGAGATTGTTAAAAACAAAAAACTCGGTTTTTTAATTATATGTTTTTCTTTTTAATTGGTTTTATCGAAAAATGCTTCCTACGAAAGTTGTGCGGAATGTTGTCACCTATAAAATAAGTCCTATACAAAACTCACGTAGGATTGTTAGTTTAATGGCAAATCACAGGTGAACGAAACAAAAATTGTTTTGCATGTACTTCGTTTATTAATGAATTTAGTGTTTTGAAACTCAATCAGCATCTAGAAGAATCTATCCCCAAAAGATATCTTTAAGGGGCCAGTCTACTTTGGAGCCACGAAAAAAAGGCTATTCTCGCGATTTTTTTTTTGGGGATTTTATAAAAGATATGAATATAAAAGTTGTTGGGCTTGATAAATAAAGTCTTGAAATACATTTAAAAAAAATGTTTAATTCATTTTTTTCACAGTATAAACTTCAAACGCGTTTTTCTCGAAACAACGTTTTCAAAATCTAGCTCCATCGTATCTCTAAAACTAATAAACCGATTCTCTTGAAATTTGAACCACATATTGTAAACATGATTCGCAACAAGATGGCCTTCGATGGTTTTAAAATTTTGATTTTTACTCTTTTTTTTTGCGAAAAACTGCGAAAAAACGCGTTTTTTTACTTTTTTCGTTTTTCATCTGCCATTTTTTTATTTTTTGATAAAACTTTATATCCGAGGGTCATTTTGTAGCTGGTGTCATACTGAATCTAATGGACTTTGATTTTTTTGTTTCAGACAAGCCGTTGCCGAGTTGTGATGGAGCTACCTAGCCCACCTATTTTTGAGACGTTACGTTAAACTATAGTTTTTGTATTTAAAAATGAATAAAAATTAATTAAAATTTTTTTAAATGTATTTCAAGACTTTATTTATCAAGCCTAACAACTTTTATATTCCTATCTTTTATAAAATCCTCAAAAAAAAATCGCGAAAATAGCCTGTTTCGTGGCTCCAAAGTGGACTGGCCCCTTAAATTTTATTTATCTAGCTCATATAGTTTACGAGCAGTTACCGATTTACATAAATCCGGCATCGCCTTATAGCAAGTCATCCAGAAGGGCAACGTGGGAAAAAAAAAATACGCGATGGTCATTAGCGTATACATTCAGGATCCAATGCGAAAAATTGATTGTTTTTATAAAAAAGATTTTTTTTTCGAAGATTTAAAAATTTTCCTTGTAAAAAAATTCAATTATGTACTTGAATTTTGAGGCTACATGAAATATCCTTTCCGATTCTTGTAGGTCTCTGGGAGACGCGTAATTTCCAGAAAAAAGTAACTCGATATCGTTATTATAGAGGAAGATATTCGCATTTTTACGTTTTTTTCAATTTATTAATGTTTTTATCAACATTTTCGCGTTTTTCAAGTTCGTGAGCATTCCTAATACATTTAGGCCTAACATGCAATACGATAAAAACCCGTTGGCGTGTTTATCGCAATGCACATAAAGATTGAAGTCGATTGCGCGCGCGCGAAATAGGGAACGGCGTCGAATTATGAAAGTCTTGGAGATGAATATTGGCCTCCAAGCTTACCATTTTTGTCTTGAAACGGATGCTAGTCGCATAAAACACGCTGAGCTGCCTTTGACAGATGCGGCAAAAGAAGCACGCACGAGCATAAAATCAACCAGGAAAAAAAATGAGGATGAATATTTGAACAGAGAAGGGCAGGGTTTATGGCTCTGGGATAGGGGATCAATGGTATACAATGTTCAATAGCTAAATTTTTCATTTTTTCACGTCTATAACACATCTCAAAACTTTAAACGTGTTTTTCTCGTAACACAATTTTTCAAAACGGCACGCAGCATAACTCCAACAATTTTCATTCTATTCACTCCAAATTTTGAACGGATGTGTAAAATAACATTCCGAAGAGAAATACGTACGAGATTTTCTATGAGTTAATTATAAAATTATTTATTAATATATGAATGTCTTTTTTTTTCGGTCGAAAATTGAATTTTTACCTTAAATGCTTGCCAATTACACAAAAATTAATATTTTCAAAATTCCCTACGTATTTATCTAACTATACCCATGTAAATGAATCGATTTTTAAAATATATTTTTGTAGATTCAAACTTGCGTCAGTTATACTGCGTGCCGCAGAGCGTCTCAGATTCAATATGATTCAAATTTTGTAAAGCAAGAATAAATGGCCCAGCAATATAAAATCTGCATCAGTGGAAAGTGTACACAAATCATAGCGTGAATAAATTATACCGAACAATCTAATAACGAACTGGAGCGCAGCGTTTGTGTCTTGCTTGTAATATGCTCGATGTGAAAGAAAAGAATTTGACGAACCTGTGTTTTTTTACTTTCATTATTTCGTGCCCTGCGTTTCATGGTAGCGCGATTGCACCGAAGGAATCGCGGATGCTCAGTCTCCTGCTCGTCGAAATTCTTCTCTGACGATGGAGCTTGTTGAAACGCGAGGTTTTCAACCTACGATCCCTTGCGATATCAACGGATCAATGGAAAACATGGTCGTCCAGACTGCATTCCTCTTTGGCGTTTAATGTACGAACCGGGCAAAAAATTTATTGGGGAGTCCCCAGCTTCTACCACATCTCTACATCCTAAGAAATCGAAATTGGGATTGAAGTGGATTCCGCGCTATTTCGCGATTGATGTCGTTTGAGAATTTTTTATTTGAAAATCTCAACCGGAATTTCTTGGTTCTTCCCAAAAAAAGATATCCTTTCATGATCCCGTGCACTAATTTGTTGGGGAGTGCCAAGTTGCACCCACATCTCTATATCGATTTGTTAGGGATACCCCACATAGGGAGTCCTTAATGGCATCCAATTGGATTCAGAACTGTTTCTAGATGAACGCCGTTTGATGATACTTATCACGTTTGAATCGAACATATGTGAAAAGTCACGCGAAAAAACTCGGCGTGTTGAAACGTAACCTGCACGCTTCGTAAATGTGTACGTGTGTGGTGATATGCCAAAGTACAGTTAAATGAATAAGAAACGATAACAGTGAATTTTCAGTGATGTGATTCGAATCGATTTTTAAGATGTACTTTTTTAATATAAGATTTATACTTTTTCAAGATCCACTGATTTTTTAGATCTATATATTTTGTTTAGAAATTTGAACATACAGAATGAAACGTACGATGAAATCCATCAAGAATCGTATCGGAATTTGTTCGGTAATGTGGGAATCATTTAAGATTATAATTGGATTTGTATATTGGATTCCAATGTGGAATTCCGATTAGAATCCAATGTACGAGCGCGACGTTTTAGTTTGGGGATCCAATGGGTTATCGCATCGAATCCCTATACTAATACGTCCGTATCAGATGCCTTATCAGGAAGTGGGGACGACTGTGGAAATCTAACTGGATCCCTATGACTATTACTGCATGGGGAGTTTGAAAGATGGAAATGCACCGACATTTTTAGAATTGGAGTATATAATTCGTCGATTCCGTGAAAAGAAAATAAATACCTCGGATTTTCCGATTGCCGCTGCCTTTCTTGATAAATTTAATCCGGTTGCTGCGTTACGTAAGAATGAAGAGGGCGGCTTTGCACTCACAGAAGGAGCTCTCTGAGAAACGATCCTCAAAAATGAAAGTACGCGATTTCACTTTTAGAAAGCATTCATCCGGAATTTGGAAGTTCTCGTGGAAGAAATTTGACGGATTCGGGATCAGAATATATCAAGAAGATTTTATACATCGTTAATCTGCTCAAACGTTAGCGATCGCGCGATTCGGGGGCCGCCGTGTTTTCATTACTTATTCAAGTTCCCGTTTCGTAAATTAGTATAAAAACGTGAATTTTTTTATATTTCGCTACGCACTCACGCACCGGCGAACAAGTGATAATTAAGTCTAGTGAAACAGGAATGGATTACTCGTCTAAATGTAAATAAATGTATGTTCTTGAGTGTGTATCGATTCACGTATAGCTGACTCGAATTCGACTTTCGCGATTTATCATTCTTTCCTTCTTCCAGTATATTAGGGGTTGAACGGAAAAAATTGTCTATCTAGCAGGTTGTAATTTTTAATGGGTCAAAACCGAAGGTTCCAGGTTTTTTTCAATTCTCATTTTAACACTTCGAGTGCACGCGGGATCATTTTGACCCAACATTTCGCAGTAATACCTGGAGTTTCGAATTCGACCACGTTTTGATCATCACACTAGTACCCCTGTCACTTCTCACTGAAATTCATAGCTTTTGAATTTTGGAAACAACCCTTCAACATTTTATTTATGAAGAATTCACAAATGCCTTGAACTCTTTTGAACCTCTGAGAGTAAGAGTTAAGAGTGACGCGTCTGAATCGCTGTATGCGTAATACGCTGTATGGGGAAAATGAAATAGACGATACGCAAGCAGAATAAAGCATACACAACATTTTTCGAGACTGGTATTGTAATGACGAATCTCGCATTGCCCGTAAAATAACTGACTCGACGTTTCGTGATAATGTAATATATATATATATATATATATATATATATATATATATATATATATATATATATATATATACTGTATGGATGGAGAGGAGGGTAAGTTTCACGAAGTCATGCTGCGTCGCCGAGACGATTGGTGTGTCGGGCTCGATCGCATCGCGTTGATCGTTTCGCCTACGAAATGAGGCGAAAAGGCCCTCGCGATGTATGTTTAATAGGCATATGGGCATATATAGAAACGCATATTATATGCGCGTTTAAACTCGAACGATGCCCCGTCTTACTTGACATTCGTGACGACCATGCTTTAAGCCCCCACATTGAGAAATTCTTATTGTTGCAAATTTGGTTTGTTTTTGTTGCAAGCAACTTTGCTCAGTCGTTCATTTTATTGCAGCAAGAAAGTGGTGGATTATTTTCTTTAACCAAGGTCTTTTTCTTCTGCTGCGCTTCTTTATAGTCATTTGTGCACGCGCGTTTGCGACACGAAATTGATACGCTCGACGAATTCATACTTTTCTTCGAGCAGCAATTATTCTCTACTCACAGTTTTTGCGTCTGTAATTGTTTGCGCCATTTCAACGGCGCAACGGGAAGCGTTCTTCAAAAAATGGAATACCCACCTGAAACATAAAAACAAATAGTGCGTGAGATAAAAGAATAGAGGTCATTGTTGGAAGATTACGATCAATTCAATTACACGCTTATAGAACGTTATTTCTATTCATTCTTTCCGTCAACTATTTTCGCTATTTAACAGGTAAAGCCACTCGAGGATTTTAAAATTTTCAGAAAAGAAAAGGAAGAGGACAATGTTAACTTGGAAGGCCTAATGTATGGTGCTGGCATTGCAGATTAAAGGTAAATCAAACATTTCCATTGCTAAATATTAGTTGAAACTTTATACGCGTTTTTTTATACCATGTTTTTTCAACTGCTCCGAAAAGTAACCCAGCCAAATATACACCGTTCACTCAAAATTTTGAACGTATCTTCTCAGATGCAATTGCCATGGAACTGCGTATAAAATTTGCGATTGGTTATTAGCTTGTTTTTCTATTAAAAATTACTCATGTAATTTTTTGCTCAAAAATGAAAGTTTTCATTTAAATCTGCACTACCTCTAGTCAAAAAGGTATATTCTAATTTCCACACGCAGTTCCATAGCTTTTTGTATATATTTCAAAGATCTTTTTGGTTTTTTGTTCTAGGTTGAAAACTAAAAGAGAAATCTTTTCGGGCTTTGCACGAGGGGTACTCTGCGGTCTTAAACGCTGACGCCGCTATTTTCAATTGAAAAATTACAAAAAAATGTTTGTACACTTAAAACTTTGCATAATAAAGTTTTCCAATTCAATTTTTTACTGCTTTCATTGTCTTCGTCAAAAAAATTCTCAAAGTTAGCCTTTTTTCAAGAGCTGGAGTGGATTTAGTTCTTAAAAGCCGCGTTTTTTCCATCATTTTTCCTTTAGATCTGGTACTATACACTTGATTTTTTAAGTAAAAATGTATTGATCTGATTAGAATTTTTTTTTCGCTCATGGAGTTGACTTTTCTCTGTGGGTGTCGAATATTTTTTTATTCCTGTCCTGAATACTTGCAATATACATGAAATCGATATGAACGAAATAAGCTTAATGCATACTTTTCACGTCTGCACCATCCTTGCACGTGCGCACCCGTTCTTGAAATTTTATCTTTCTTTCTATCATGTTATCAAATAACGATAGGTTGTGAGGGTATTTTATCGTGTGATCCGACAAATAAAGCTAGGTTGTGATCCGATGTGATGTGATAAAGATGTGATCCGATAAATAAAGATAGGTTGTGACGATATTTTGTCCGTGTTATTTTGTCGTATGAACTCTAGTCCGTGATATTTCATCAGTGTTTTTACGTCCTGTAAGAATACCGCATGGGCCAAGGGAGTCGGGGGTTTTTCATATTCTTTGCACTGTTTTAAGGATTTATCTGTCGGATGGGAATTTTATGGCTGATAACGAATATTACTGAGTTTTTGTCGAAGGCTCAGGCTGGGCATACACGAAAAACGAATCTCCGGGTTTGTTTACGGAAAAATGAATGTCGAATTTGGATTCGGGAAGTAAAAATATATGGATATAGGCTTAACCAAAAAGTAATACAAATCCAAATTTTATTTTCTGCTTCGATTTGAAACTTCGCTTCATGCTCCTTTTTTTGCAATCGTTTGCACCTGAAAATATCACCGGATTCGTTGAGCTACGATTTTTCGCAGATTTTAAATGTTGGACAATTTTACGCAAATTGTTCTAAACTCAAAATAACCTTTTCCCATTTGTATGCATAGATAAATATATGTAGTCCTAGCTATTTATACCTCGAGTCGGCAGAGTTTACAGCTCGATTATGTTCAACGATAGGCCAAGCCCCGAGAGAAATATCAGGGATCGCTCCCTCATGGACGCGACCCACCTATTCTTGAATCCATCAAGCACAAATGCAGTGCACGATACTATACGAATGCGGTATTCGTGTACAGTAAGGACTGCTATCAAATGAGCTCTGTATGATGATCGGGACCGTGCACTTGCACTTTCCAGAAGCACGAGAGGCCTTTGATCATGGCTACCGAAGAATCGGGTGCCGTTACTCTTCGAAGAAGACTAACGGCGCCCAATTTGGGATACACGCACAAAAACTGCAATGAATTTGGCCAAATTCGAAAGATACTGGAGTTGCGCTCACGTCAGCCTGATTGCTCTTGCATACATTTTATGATAGATCCATGTGTGCACTTTTGTAGTACATATCAGGGGAACTATTGATGTTTGGAATGTGAACAGTTTGCAGGTTTGGTAAATTACAAAGGCTTGGGAATTGGAAGCTCCTTAAATTTTAATCGAATAGGAAACAATCGTATGAAAGAGCTGAAGGAAGTTCCTTGGCTTATTGCGAAAGAATTATAAAATAATAGATGGTTTGAAAAAATTGCACATCTATAAAAAAAATACATACGCTGACTTCATAAATTGCTTCGTTACATTTTTTCTTTTCGAAGCGCAAGCTTCGACTAAGACATCTTTTGAAACACGTACCTGAGAATGAATATTGAAAAAATGTAGGGCTTCTCTCAAAATTACCGGTGAAAAAAAAGTGTTAATTGAGATTGTGACAGGTATTTTTATGCAATTGGAAAAAGGTTCGATCGAAAGCCCGTCGAGCAACGTCGGCTCGTTTCATATAGGAATAAAAATAATGATTTATTCGAGACACGAGTGAGAATCACAACTCGCGCGGCTTCCAGAAGGCTCGTTTGTACGGAACGTGGATGAGATCTGCCGCAAGGGAAAGCACAGTGAGAATAGTTACGTCAATATTTGTGGAGAGGCGCCGCGATTTTCCCAGGTACACTTTCTAACCGAGAGCATCTTCCGCACTGACGACGGAGTAATGCCGGAATCATCTCCAGGACGTTAAGCACCCAGGACAGAGTAAGATAGGGGCAGAGGAAGGCATTTGGATTCAAACTCGGTTCTCCTTCATGGATCTTAGCCTCATCTATCGATGATTGTATGGGATAAAATCAATATAACTGTGATAGGATTATCGCTGACTGATATTCAGCGAGGTCAGCATCTATAAAACTCTATAAATGTTTATATGGTGACGGGTAATGTTTATATGGTGACGGTAATACATCGTATAGGAAACGAAAGGGCGATTTCGAAACTTCGAAGTATCCTCGATAAGAAGCTTATATTGTTTTTGAATTTTTTTTTTCATTGAATCAAATTCTGATAAGAGCTATAAAAAAATATTCCTCCTTTTTACCCGGTGCGTTGGCCTAGTGGTTAGCGTGCTGGCCAGCGGATCGGGAGGTCGCAGGTTCGAATCCCAGCCGCGTCACTTTCGTCATAAAATATTTTTCTTCGATATTTCTCGGCGAAAGACGACTAGTTCCATGACTGGGAGGCGAACTTGGCTATATCGGTATAGGTTTTCCGCATTTTCCCTATGCCCATGGCAGACATGTCATGGTGAATACGATACCGAGCGGGAAGTCGGCTGCGGCCGCAAGGTGGGGGCATGGGAGGTAGACGGGGGGATTGTGGAATGGGTGATATAGAGGAGGGGGGGATGTGGAATCGGAAACTGGACGAAAGTTGAGGTGGGTGGGGCTCGTAAAAAGGGGAAGAACTGTACGGCTGGAACAAACAAATAAAAATAAATATCCCCCCTTTTTTTTAACTGAACTCCAGATTAATTTTCAAATAATCGTTGCAACAAGGATCTGTTCGATTTTCTTGTAAGCTCGAAGTATCCTCAATAAGCCTGCAAAACATCAGAACTCTGCGATTTTTCGTTCATTATGTTCAGATCGATCTGAACAGCCCATTGAATATAATCGATAATTTGGGGAACTTTTTTTGATCCTTTAACTTTTATGCGTAGTGTCTTTGAGCGATTTTGATTCCTCTCATTTTTCACCATGTACCAACACCAGCAAGCGTCTCGAATTTCTATGACCGTCTAACATCTAAGTGTCAACGACACTATACGTGATGACTTATTTCACAAAAGGTGAAGAAAATCCTCACATTAGGTATCCTTTGCTCGTTAATTTTTGTCTTATTATTATTTCGAGTGCACTCGTTTGTTCGCGGGATGGGAAAGTTTTAATCATTCACGCGTAATTCCACGAGCTGAACAATCGAAACCCGGCGAAGACACGTAGCGTAATCGTAGGTAATCACGATCACGTGTATTACACCTATACTCTACAAAGTAAGAATACACTTCCGTACGGGCAATCACATATACGCTTTACTCTCATATGCTCCGTATAATTTTTTAGAGCTCGCGTGACGTCTATAGCTTGTCGTCCTATGTGCTAATTCATCCAATCGCGAACAATGAAAATACGTAATGAACTGAATTCGCACGAGCGAATAAAAAGTATACGTACTCCGTGGAGATGCGCGATTGATCGCGAAACTGAATCTCCGTAAACGTATAACGTGACTTTGATATTAACGCATCTTGACACGAATAGATACTGGATTTATCTGAGATAATTGCTGTTATTGCGCCCTTATCCATATGTTTTGCACACATGCGTGTCTATGAGTCATTCCGTGTCAAATCACGCTTGCCGAAGCCCTCAATTCGATGAAAGAAAAAATGCGATTACTGCCGTTGCCTGGATTCTGAGAGGAAGCCGAGTATCTTTATAAGCTATTTTGGAAAACTAATTCGACGGTAAAAGCCACGAGTATACATTTACGACAGCTGCGCGTTATTATTTGTTATTATATTTTTATATTGAATGTTCCGTTGCCGTCCTTTCCGGGCTTTCACGATTCTGTTCGTTTCACTTTTATCTCACGCACTCGTCACTTTTCGGTATTTCCAGTTTCTGACAGACCCCGAGAGACCCCAATAGCCACTCTCTCTTAGTGCACCATTGTAGCGCGTTTGGACGAGGGCACAGGGAAACTGAAAAACCTGTTCCGATACAGCTATATTTTCACTAAGTTTCGGATTTGCTACCATCGAGAGCTCCGTAACAGTGCCGTCTGCTGCACAATCGACGGGCAAGCCAGTGCACGGCCGAGCAGTCACCCAACCAAGTATCGGCCCAGGTCAACGATATTTGGTTGGGTATTCTAATTCAACGATTGGAAAGCGCCGAAGCCACTACTGCTTTTCTCTCGATTAGCTATATTTCCTCAATTATATTCCATGTATATCCGTTTTTAGAGACTTTTTACATTCCATCGACAAAAAATTAGGGAAATTCAAATCCTTTTTTGTCGCGGAGAAGTCATCTTCTTTGTTGAGGAAAAAAATATATATATATATATTGGAGTGTGCATTAATTTTAAGGGAGTTTTTAGGTAGAAATACAGGTTTATTGTGAAGAAATAGTTCCAAATTGATCATTCAAAATATTGTACATCGCGAGCCATTACTTTTTCCCATCTTTACGGTAGTAGGTGGATTTCACGCCAAAAGAACCTTTAGAACCTAAACGATTCTTGGAGGCTATCTAGGAATCGACCCATTTTTTTGGTATTCTCATAAGAATGGAAGCGCTGCTCTGAAAAGCTATGAGTCATCGATCGAAATAGGTGATAATCGGATGGAGCAATATCTGGAGAATTCAGCGGGTTTGGTAGGACATCACAGTTAAATGCTTCTGACGTTTCTTTGACCGGTTTCGCATAATGAGGCCAAGCGTTGTCGTGTTGGAAAATCACCTCGTCGTCTCTTCGTGTAATCTGGCAGTTTTCGCTTCAATACTCGGCGCGATTGCATTAATTGTTGTTGGTAATGTTTGATGTTGGTCAACGTTTAATTATTCGTCAAGTTCTTCTTGCGTTTGACTCGGGTCTTCATCGAGTAAAGCTCCCACTTCCTCATCTTCAAACTTTTTCGGCTGGCCTGGACGTTCCTAATCTTCGGTGTCAAAATCACATTTTTTATAGCGTCGATACCAGTATTCTCATGATGAAATCGATGTAGCATATTCACCATAAGCTTCCGACAGCATTTGTTAACTTTCAGCAGCACTTTTCTACGAATGGAAGCAAAAAAGCAAAGCTTCCCGCAAATTGCATTGTGGTGGCACAAAACTCGACATATTCAACGTTAAAAAAAATAATGTCTTTTACACTTCGGTAAAATAACACATACGGAAAACTAAAGCCATGTGATGATACTTTGACACAAAATTAGTAACAATTTGACCCGATGCGATATAGTACTAGTTAAGCCATCTCTTGAAAATCCCTGAAAATTAATGCTCACACCTACCCGAGTAGAAATATTGTCAGGCTGGCTTGATATTTGATCCGGGCCTGATCACGTTGTAGTACGGAGGCCTTACTTAAGGTATGCCTCAATTTGCCTGATCCGGTCGGTGTCAGGTGATAGCAGGCAACGGGATGTAGTGTTTCCTCCAGTTGCCTGATCCAGCTAGCTTCAGGCTATGGTTAAGTAAGTGGACTTACGGCTTGCTTCAATTCGCCTGATCCAGCTAGCTTCAGGCGATGGTCAAGCAACTGGACTTACGGCTCACTTCAATTCGCCTGATCCGACTACTTAAGTAGTCGGGTCAGGCGAATTGAAGCAAGCCGCAAGTCCACTTACTTGACCATAGCCTGAAGCTAGCTGGATCGGGCAACTGGAGGAAACATTACATCCAGTTGCCTGACTATCACGTGACACCGATCGGATCAGGCAAATTGAGGTATACCTTAAGTAAGGCCTCCGGACTACAACGTGATCAGGCCCGGATCAAATATCAAGCAAGTCTGACAATATTTCTGCTCGAGTAACCGGACGAAAGTGCGGCAGTAATCTCGTGCGTTTCATTCCGTATTGACGTGTTATCGATTGTTGTCATTGCGATATTTATTTGAGGTAAGATAACTGTATATACCGTTTTGTTATATTCCAACAATACATTTTTATTTTACTTATTTTTTCAACACTTTTCTGTTTCCTTGCATGCATTTATTTACATTTTTTCTGTTGCCCACGTGTAGCCATTGATTTCGGTGAAACATAACCTAATTTCGAATTCGAATTGCACTGCGGACATAATGGGCATTACATTCACATTACCAATATTTGGTTTGTCTACGCTGAACGGGCTAATCTGTACCGATGGCATCACATTCTTCGATACAGATTAGCCCGGAGGGCGTAGGCCAAACAAATAATGGTAAGTTCCCAGTGTAGTTCAATCCAGTAAATGTGATTCCCTCGGTGCAGGTTACAGGACAGCGTAGGCCAAACAAATAATGATAAGTTCACAGCGTAGTTCAATTCAGTGAACGTAATACCATCGGTGCAGGTTAGTCGATTCGAAATGCACTGCGAATGGTCATTACATTCATTGAATTGTACCCCGCTGTCAACTTACCATTATTTGGTTTGTCTACGCTGTCCTGTAACCTGCACCGATGGAATCACATTTACTGGATTAAACTACACTGGGAACTTAACATTATTTTGTTGGCCTACGCTCTCCGAGCTAACCTGTATCTAAGAATGTGATGCCATCGGTGCAGGTTAGCCCGGTCAGCGTAGACCAGCCAAATATTGGTAATGTGAATGAAATGCCCATTCGCAGTGCATTTCGAATTCGAAATGCACTGCGGACATAATGGGCATTACATTTCAGTGTAATGCCCATTCGCAGTGCATTTCGAATCTTAAGTGGATCTTAAGTGGGATACATATAATATTTTCGAATTTTTCAGCGGCGGTTATTTCGAAATATAGAGATCATGGAATCGACGTTCTTTCAAAACAAATCGGACAAGCCGTTGGGACAGTGTTTAATTCTGCAAAAGACTGGGACAAATGTCGAGGGAAGAACCAACGTGTGACGTTCCCTGAAAACGTCGCTCCATAAAAATTGAATAACCTTAATTTCTAAGTTTAACTTCATTTCAAAGTTTTTTTGTTTGTTTTCCAAGTTCCTGCAGTTTTTTGTAAAAAATATCAAAGTCTATTTCGCGTTTTTGCTATATAAAAAATATATAACAAAGTTTTATTTATTTTACACATAAAAAACATGTGATAAAGTAGAGTGATAAGAAAAATTTGTGATAAATAAGATTCCTATTTAGTTTATAAAATAAAGTATCAACGTTATTTGTAATTTGTGTCTTTTTCTATTTTGGGTTTGCGTGGTATTTTTTATTTCAGGAATAAATAGGACATCCACAGCAGAGGTTCATTCCATCATCCTGACTAGGCGATGATGTTTGAATTCAATTAATCCTTGAAAAATTAAGCCCTGATCAGGCTTAGATTTTTTGCACTGATCAGGCCTTCATTTTTTACGCTGACCAGGCTTTGATTTTCCATCCTGATCAGACCTTTATTTTGCACTGTAATCAAGCTTTGATCTTCTGTCCTGGTCAGGCCTTGATTTTTTTCACTGATCAAGCCTTGATGTTCTATCCTGATCAGGCCTTGATCTTTTTCATTGATCAAGCCGTGATTTTTTACCCTGATCAGACCGAAGTCAGGGAAAGTGTCACAAAAATGATCAGGGCTTGATCACAAATCCTGATCAAGGCATGAAAAAGAAATCAGGATGCCTGACCAGGCCTTTCTTGTAGCCGGAGCAGGATTTCTACTCGGGTAATACATGCCTGGCCCAAATAAAATAAACCGTTAGCCGTTTATGGAATCAACGGGTTATTTAAGATTAATCAACTATTCTTTTTCGTGACGTATATTTCCGGGTTCGAGATAATTTTATTTTCGATGGAAAACAGGAAAAACGGATGCTTTTTTCAAAAGTTAAATCGTTCGATTCGTGGTGTACCGGTTCCTCGAAATATCAGCGAGCGTCATGCTCCAATGGACAATGTTAATTCCCGGCTGGTAAATCCTGGAAAAAAGTATCCGGTTTGTCCATTCCTCAAACAGGTGGCCACGTAGCAAACGAGCGGACACACAGATAGTAGGCCAAGTTTCAAAGATTTTTAAAGTCCTTTTGCGGTCTGTCTCGAGCACTCGCTGTTTTACGATTTGTTTCGTTAATATATATATATATATATATATAGAATGCCTCCGTACCGGGTGTCTCGTGCCATCGATACGGTTCGTTTAGCATATAAATATTTAATTTGCGCACTAACGTTGTTGGCGAAAATGAAACAGAATTGTCTCCGCCAACCTATTTAGTGCTGTATACAGGGTGTCCCAGGTCAACCGCCCGATCTCTGAGTTCTGAATACATGCCATCATTCTGAACAAAAAAATCCTCTGTCATTTTGGCGTCTAACGAACCTTTACCAAATTTTTTAATTTTTACAAATTTTGGCAGTATAAAAAAAACTATTTTCTTAATATCGCTCTGTGTTCATTTTATCATTCTGAATTGAAAAGTCCTTAGCCGCTTCGGTGTCCAACGAACTGTTGCTTCGCTATAGCTATAGCGGGTTTGCTGTCAGCGCGAGACGATTGCACTGTAATTTGGTAAAGGTTCGTCATGCTCGCGTAGATATATACTGTGAGAGGATTTAAAGTAATTAAAATATCTAAAAATGAATACGTGTTTTGCGACAATCCTCGTTAAGGCCAAGTGTCACACCGACCGAGCGGCCATGAGTGCGAGAGAGATAGCTGATTTGCAGATTCCCAATGATTTCTGAAACGGTTGATTTTTGGGAAAAAAGAAAAGAAACACGTTCCGCTCTGTTGAACGACGAACAACCGCTTTCTCTTCTTTTGCCCGAAATATGTTCCGTCTAGGAGAAAACTTGGCAGTAGGATTTTTACCGACTGGATGTGTGACACATGGCCTTAAGAGTTTTCATATCGTGAACGATAGTGAGGAATTCGTCGCGACCAGCAAATGAAGACCTGTCGGTGAAGGAACGCGTCTCTTCGTGATACGTAACCGTTATTATTTACCCATTCGCCGACGAACCGGGAGTACTTTCATCTTTGCGCAATGCGGCACGGCGTTTGTTCTTGCTAGATGCTTAGATGAATATCTGTTTCTTACCGTGTTCTCATTTCTTGCGGCACATATATATACATATACATATATTTGTGCGTTTACTTATATGTGTACATGCACATATATATACTTGCACCTAATTTTTTGTACATATGTAGGGGTGACAACGAAAAGGACGTAAAAGACGTGATCGGAAACTCTAAGAACCACGGCTTGATCTCTTCTGATTGCGGTATATCAAATATATATGTATATATGAGTTTGGATACAGTTTCTATCGTTCGCGTGACGCATCCCACATGAGATTTTGCGAAATCTGTCTCTCTATATTAGTACCGACTCTTTGTCATGTTAAAACTGTGATGGGAAAATTGTTCCAGTTCACGTAAGTACGCATACGTCTCATCACGTCTTTGTGATGACTTGTTCCCGCGGATTTCATGAGATTATCCAATGCTGGAGAGCTACACAAAACGTTAGGGGGCCTTATGTTGAAGCTTCTGGAGCAGCAGTGCCCAAACGCATTTTTTATTTCTCTTTATAGAGTGTTCCGTAGACATGTGACCAAAATTTTTTTTGTGTTTTTTCGTTACGTTCGATAATGGCATAGGCATTGTTTAGGTGCGATACTCTTATAAGCAGTATCATTTTGGTATCCGCCTTCGATTTTGTTGAAGCGCTTGTTTATACATGTTTTAAAAGACACGTGTCTTTTTTGTCGTCCGAAAAACGGTTTTAAGCGGCGAAACCAACCCTTAAAGTAAGGCTTTAAGAGGTGGTTTCAATCACTGGGTGATTTTGCAGTTCCACCCACCATTTCAATACTTCCTTATCTGCCGGAAAGAAATTATATTTCATTTTTATCAATCATGGAAACCAATAAAATCAACTTTAATCATTTATAAATTGATACATTAAATAATATTCAGTAAGCAATACAATGTTTAGGCACATCATTTATTCATTAAGACTGACATAATTAATTTCGAGTACACGACGAGGGGAGCTGCGTGAATCCGTATGAGAGGCAAGAATGGAATGAAATCTCCTTTCCATCCTAAGTACATCGTGTTCAATTATAGGACGATAAACTCAACCTAGTAACAGGCGAATTTTTTTAATTCGAGCTTCTCTACCCTCATAGTGGTGAGTGAAGTATCATTTATTAAAAGTAATTCATTCGAGTCTAACTCGAAGCCTACCTCGCGCGATTTTCAAACTCATCCATCTAGAACATCTCATGAATCTCATGATTGAGGCGAAGAAAAAAGACAAATTATTCTCTCAATACAAACCGGATGTTGAATTACGTACTTGTAAGGAGAGAATAGCTTTCTCGCCCACGGATTTGCGCACGAATCCCAACAAATGCGTCATCATTGATGCGTTACTTTGAAAAAAGACGCGATAGCTCGCGGCTCTTGATTTCTTACTATAGCCCAGTCGAATTAGATCAAAAAAGGGGCTAACACGGAAAAAATTCCGAGTAGCAATTTTCCTTCGAAAATCGTTGGGGGGGGGGGTGTCACTGGCAGTCTACATTTCGGTTTTCGGGATTCGCACCCTGTATAAGGTACAAAATTATAGGAAATTTAATTCCAAATAACTTCGGTAATAACCATTTTTCGTGTAAAATTGAAAATAAACGTGATAATGCAATAAAGAAAAATTCACCCCCTCTTTTCGGGTCTAAATCGAAAAATATCGGTGCTAGGGAAAAATTGATAAGAGCCAAAATTGTAGGAAATTTAATTCCAAACAACTTCGGTAATAACCATTTTTCGTGTAAAATTGAAAATCAACGAGTTATTCAATAAACAAAAATTCACCCTCAAATTCAAGATGGCGGATGACGCAACAGGGTGCGAATCCCGAAAACCGAAATGTAGACTGCCAGTGACCCCCCCCCCCCCCCCAACGATTTCCGAAGGAAAATTGCTACTCGGAATTTTTTCCGTGTCAAATCCTAATTCGACTGGGCTACTATATACTTTCACCATAGAATGCGAGAATAAGCTATACATGCTTATCTATTGACAACCAATTCTGACGTTAGCTGGTAATAACTGTGGATACGCACGTATATACACACACACATCGATATATGTATATTTATTATTTTTTCTTTTGAATTTCATCGTATACCCTTGCATGTTTGTACGTATCACCCTTCGTAAGTGAATCCTTTCCTATCACTCGTCACCCATAGTTCGCTAATTTAACCTAACTTGCGTTGAATCCGCAGTCGTCTTAAGGCCTTAGGCCACTCTAGGATTTTACAAAAATCGATTTTTTTTTGTTAAATATCTACCTATAAAATTATGTTTCTATAAAAATATGTACCTATAAAATTATGTTCCAAAAGATTATGGGTGTGAAAAATCTCTAAGTACTCGATTTTCGAATTCTAGCTCAACCCCTCTTGATTCATGCCGTGACTTTCTACTAACTTTAAACGCGTTTATCTCGAAACTACATTTTTCAAGTCGGCCGGACTCATAACTCAAACAAATTTCAACCGATTCACTTGAAATTTTAACTGTATATTTAGAATTACATTTTCTGAGGTACTACGTACGATTTTTTAAAATTATATTGCATAGTTCCTTTTTATAAACAATTTTCTGACGATTTTCTCATGGCATTTTATACTTTTTGTTTTAGAAATGCGCCATTTTGACAGAAAACAATATGTCGAAAAAACTTTGGTGTCTCATCATAACTCAAAAATTATAGGAGCTGTTGGTCCGGCCGTTGACCTTCCAGAAATAAAGGCGTCATCGGAAAAATGCTGCACAGTCGCCATTTTTATATGTATCGCTGTGAAAAAATAATTTTGTATAGCCAATTACGTGTATAATAAAACCCCTATGTTGTAATTCCGATTTATTTTATGGTTTCTCTGAAAAAAATCACAAAATATGCCCTTTTTTGCCTCTCGAGTGGCCTAAGGACTTAAGGTATTCCTTCCACGGAGGGCCGTATTTTGTGGGCGCATTAGTTTTATCAATCATGAGTAAATTATAGTGGTGATTAATAAAAGTTACGATCAATTATTCTACCCAACTATAAACTGGATACAAAATTCACATAAATTACGTACGTTTAGACATTTTTACATTCTCTTCGAAAAGCCGAGGTTACGAAAATTCTTCTGCTAGTCAATTTTTCTTTTATCTTTAATCTTTTCTTTAAACATTCAGGGACCCTCTGTTTTTATTTTCGTGCCGGAATCTTTAGAATTTTGTATATGTGTAGAGTAGTTTGTATCAGACATCTAGAGTTATTTAGAATATAAATTATTCGATAGAAATGTGGGCAGCGTGTGATGTCCTTAAAGAGCCGTATAAATTAGACGATTTTTAAAGACGTAATTTTTTTTAGAGTTTGCTAACATGGCTTGAAATTTCACCAGCATGCTTGTATTATTTTAACTCCATTGTAGACGAAAATCGGAAAATTGTTAAATATTCGGCTTCGTGAAAGGAATACCTTAGGCTATACTATACCGCATTTGCCGAAGGAACGGGGAGAGTGTGCAAAACCCATACCGGTATAGACGGCTCCATATTCTTCTGACTTTGTGGTGCACACACTTGGACTCAAGTATCTACACCGAGGGTTCAACAGTATTGATATTTCGTTCACTGGCTGATGCGCTGGCCGGTGCACGGCTAAGTGGTCACCGCTCCGAGTATCAGCCACAACTCGAAGTACCGCCGGAGCTGAACCTCGACCACCCATCTACCAGTGTCGGATTCTGCGTGTGTGTGTGCATGTGCCACATGTACGGGGTGCCGATTATAAGATGGCCACGGTTTTTTAAAGGTCAGGCGCGGGGATTTCATCAACGCGAAAAATATATTTAATGTTTTCTTCGTGGCTTCCTCGAAAAAAATATACCATATTTTTGTGATGAGCAGTATTTGCTCCAACAAATTGAGCACTCTGGGGAAAAAAATGAAAATTCCATTCTGAGTTCAGCAGAATAAAGATAATTAAATCCTGAATACGAAGCGCTCCTAAAAAAATTTCTTTAAATAGAATTGAATTCTATTATCGATTTTAAATGCATCTTTGATAATATCTTTCTGAATGTCGTAATGCATTAAAAAAATGTTTGAGGTGTTTTTCGTATTCGGAATTTGAATATGTTCAACCTGCTGTACTTGAAATGGAATTTTTATTTTTTCCCATAATACTCAATCTTTTTTTTGGCAAAAACATTTTTTTTTAGCAAAGGACTTGAAAAACCATTAAAAATCTCATTTTTCCCTGTCGCAAAATCCCCGCCCAAGGCTCTTGAAAAACATGCCACTTTATAATTGTCACCTTGCATATATTAGATGAAGTAAAAAGTTCTGAGCGTTTTTTCGCTTTATTTCAACGATGAAATTAACATAGTTAGGATTATCCGATTTAGATCAAATATGCGCCGTTTCGTTCGATAACTTTTGTCCATTTTGAAAGCAATTTCATAATTCCGAGATTGAAGAAGTCCTCGTCCCTATTGGTAAAAAACTAGACCAGCTCATTTTCACAAGCCTCTCTTGAGGCCAGTTTTGTACCATCAAGAAAATTTTGCAAATGCTTGAAAAGGTGATAATCGCTTGGTGCAAGGTCTGGACTATACAGCGGGTGCGATAGAACCTCCCATTCAAGCTCTCGGAGCTTCTGGCGCGTCGTTAAAGATGTGTGCGGCCTGGCGTTGTCTTGATGGAACACAATACCGTTCCTATTGGCCAATTCTGGCTGCTTATGGTCGATTGTCTGCTTCAATCTGGTCAGTTGTTGACAGTAGAAGTCCGAACTGAGTGTTTGGCCCGATGGGAGAAGCTCATAGTGGATGATTCCCTTTCAATCCCACCAAACACACAGCAAAACCTTCTTGGCTGTTAATCCGGACTTAGCGATCGTTTGGGCCGGCTCACCGCGATTGGACCACGATCTTTTTCGGCTATTGTTCTCGTATGTGACCCATTTTTCATCACCAGTCACCATCCGCTTCAAAAATGGGTCAATTTCGTTACGTTTCAGCAAAGAATCACAGGCATCAATTCGGTCCCAAAGGTTCTTTTGCATCAATTCGTGTGACACCCATACATCGAGCTTCTTCTTGAGACCAGCCTTATGCAAATGGTTCCAAACGGTTTTCTGGCTAATCTTCAGTTCCTGCATAATGTAATAAGTGCTCACATGCCGGCCCGACTCGACGATTTCCATGATTTTATCGACATTTTCGACGATTGGCCTACCACAGCGTGCCTCAGCTTCGACGTCCATATTACCAGAACGGAATCGTTGGAACCACCGCTTTGCTGTTGCATTCCGATACTGTATTGGGTCCATAAACAGCACACATTTTTTTGGCCGCCTGCTTCGCCTTTTCACCTTGGTCGTAGTGGTACTGAAGAATGTATCGAATTTTCTCTTTTTTTACCTCCATTTTGGAACGCTGTAACACAAATGGCTTCACCAAACACAAAACTGTGAAAGAACTTTTTTTGAAGCGTAATGTCACCTTTAAATCGCCGTATAGTATGACCCGATGCGATGTATACATCGTGAGATATGTCTCACTAAAGACATCTAGTGGAAAACGCTCAGAACTTTTTACTTCACCCAATATATATATACATACACTCAGCAAAAAAATTAAAGGAGCAGAAAAATTTCACAATTTTTTCAGTGATTTTTTAAAGGCCGTAGCTTCGTAAAAAATGGTCGTATCGGGAGAAAAAAAAGCTTGAAATCTCTAGTTTAAGAATCTCGCAGAGAAATTTTTTCTTGAGCATCACGCTCGGCGTTGTCAGAAGAAATAGTGCGAGAAAAAAAAAAATTTCGAATTTTTTTTTTAACATCGTCCATAGCCTAAAAATAAATTTCCTGGCTGAATCAATGCTTGGGTCTTTAAGCCTGATTCTTTAGCTTCAATTTGGTATTTTTTTGCTCGCATGAGATATCACCAATTGAATGAAAAGTCAGCATTTTTCTTTGACCATCGATATCTTATGAACTATATAATGATCGTACAGCGAATGGACTATGGGTTTTGGAAACTGGAATAACTCCTCTATAAGTTCCTTTTGGTATTTTAGAGGATTTTTTTTAAATTCAATATTGATTTAAAAAAATACAAAAATTGACTTTTTCTGCCGTTTCGGAAAGTCTACCACAACTTTGCAAATATTGGAAAATGATCAATGTTTCCAGGTTTTTTTTGAGCTCAATACATGCCCGAAGAGCCTGTGAATTTTTTAATGGATCGGTTAAACCGTTTTTTTAACCCGGATTGTCAAAGTTTTATCAAAAACTGAAGAAGCACTTTAATTGCTCAATAAAATTTCGTTATTTTTCTTATAATTTTGGATTAACTACTCATCAAATCTCAAAAAAAGAAATTATTTCTCTTACAATTTCTCATTAACTACTCGTCATGTGGCAAAAAAAAATTTCAAAATTTTGAAAAAAAATCTTTTTTAACGAACTTTTTACCGCCAGCATTAGCATTACCTAAACCGCACCGCGCGGAGGTTACATGGTCGGATTTACGCTTCGTGTGTGTGTGTGTGTGTGCGGCATCAACAGCTGAGCGACTTAAGGTTGTGATCATTGGGTAGAAATGATCATGAAATGATCATCAACCATGACTAGGTAGAAAAAAAATCGGAAAAATTAGAGCGTTTTTTTTTCAACAGAAAAATGCGTTGTTTCGAAAAAAAACTGTTTTATTTTGTACAAAATTTGATAGTTTTGAAAAAAAAATCTACAGATATTACACAATGTACAACTATTTCATGGCATTGAAAATGTAATCAGTTGCTCTCTCTCTCTCTCTCTCTGTCTCTCTCTCTCTCTCTCTCCTCTCTCCTCACTCCTCTCTCCACCTCTCACCGCGCTCCTCCTCTCTCCTCTCTCTCTCTCGCTCTCTCCTCTCTCTCCCTCTCTCTCTCTCTCTCTCTCTCTCTCTCTCTCTCTCTCTCCCTCGCTCTCGCTCTCGCTCTTGCTCTCGCTCTCGCTCTCTCTCGCACTCTCTGTCGCTCTCTCTCGCTCTCTCTCGCTCTCTCTCGCTCTCTCTCTCTCTCTCTCTCTCTCTCTCTCTCTCTCTCTCTCTCTCTCTCTCCGCCTCTTCGCCTCTTCGCCTCTTCGCCTCTCCGCCTCTCCGACTCTCCGACTCTCCGACTCTCCGACTCTCCGACTCTCCGACTCTCCGACTCTCCGACTCTCCGACTCTCCGACTCTCCGACTCTCCGACTCTCCGACTCTCCGACTCTCCGACTCTCCGACTCTCCGACTCTCCGACTCTCCGACTCTCCGACTCTCCGACTCTCCGACTCTCCGACTCTCCGACTCTCCGACTCTCCGACTCTCCGACTCTCCGACTCTCCGACTCTCCGACTCTCCGACTCTCCGACTCTCCGACTCTCCGCCTCTCCGACTCTCCGACTCTCCGACTCTCCGACTCTCCGACTCTCCGACTCTCCGACTCTCCGACTCTCCCACTCTCCGACTCTCCGCCTCTCCGACTCTCCGACTCTCCGACTCTCCGACTCTCCGACTCTCCGACTCTCCGACTCTCCGACTATCCGACTCTCCGACTCTCCGACTATCCAACTCTCCATCTCTCCAACTACTCCCCAACAGTCCAACTACTCTTCAACTCTCCAACTCTCCAACTACTTTCCTACTCTCTAACTATCCATCCTGGTAATTTGTAATGTACACATCAAAATTGAAACTTACAATTTGTAACCATAAATTACTCTACATGTAATGCGGCATTTTTCATCCAATCACAGGCATTCAGCATGTCGCAGCTCCCCCAACTCTGCCACAACATAGTAGCAGTGGGTATGGGTAGCGTTAGTTTCGTGTGACATCTCGTTAAAACAGGACCCCTATACACATCTTTAAAAGCATTTTCAATGCTAAAAACTGTTTATTTTAAATGCTTGAGAGCTTTCGAAAAAATGATTGATAAATCGTATAGAGATGCATGTAAAAAGGTGTATGAAGATTCGCTTGGGGGTATCAACTTAATTTAATGCAATTAATTTTAACTCGATAAATTATGGCATGCAAACAAAAAAATCTCGTCAACACTGAACAGATAATGATTTCATAACATTTTGTACACATTTTGAAATTAAACAAAAAAAATTTTCAAATTTTTAAATCTTTTTTTTTGACACTTGATGAATAGTTAATGTGAAATTGTAAGAAAAATAACGGTTTTTTTTTCAAAATTATGAAACTTTTTTTTTTCAAAACTGAATTTTTTTTCGAGATTCGATGTTAATGCAAAATTGTGAGAAAAATAACGAAACTTTTTTTTTCATCTTATCCATTTTCGTTTGATGTTTAAGGAGCTATAAAAGTGCTCCTTTAATTTTTGATAAAACTTTGACTATTCGGGTAATAAAAATCGTTTAAATACGGCATGTATTGAGCTCAAAAAAAATCTGGAAACATTGTTCATTTTCGCAATACTTGTAAAGTTGTGGTGGATTTTCCAAAACGGCAGAAAAAGTCATTTTTTGTACTGATTCAAATCAATATTGAGATAAAAAAAAATGTTTTCCTCTAAAATACCAAAAGGAACTTATAGAGGAGTTATTCAAGTTTCCGAAACCCACCTTCCGTTCGCTGTACGATCATTAGTTCATGAGACATCGATGATCAAAGAAAAAAGCTGACTTTTCATTCAATCGGCGACATCTCAGCGATAAATGTTCACTTCAGTTCAAAATTTGGTATTTATTCATTTGTCTTTTGGTTAATACATGAAATTTAGTGTAGTGTTTTGTGTGCAAAATATATTGTGGATCAAGCTCCGTCTTCAATTTCGTGTTCATCTTTTTGTGTTCGACCTATATATTTTTCACTATGGGGTTCAACTCATCACTTAAATATAGTCTTAATTCTATGAGTGTGATTGTGTAAGTGTGATTATGGTATATGTACAGATGACGGCAACTCTACTCTGTCCGCCCGAAGAGAACGTTTCCGTATCTTCCGCGTTGCTTACGCATTCGATCACTCAATGCGTTGTTATTGATTGTTTCCCTCAGGTAGTCGTCTCTTCTTTTCTTCAGGCTTTGGATCATTCGTTTTTGATTTTCTCGTTGTCTTGTTCCGAAGTCAGGTTCATTAAGCATATCCCAGAGTTTGGATATGCATATCATTAAGCATATCCCAGAGTAATATTGTTCGGCAAAGATCTTGAGAAACCTTCAGTCGATTTTAGTACCTTCTTATAGGCAATCTCTAGTTTCTTGAGACTACCTTTCGTGTGTATTGGGAGTAGAGTTGACGTCCCTTAATCAAGTATCGGTAGAAGGCATGCTCTGATGACTTTGAGCTTCACTCCTACATAAATCCTGCTGTGATATCTAATGATTGGGTTGAGGATGTTACATACCCAGTTAAATTTTCGTAGTGTTTCTCCGACGTGCGCGTTGAGACTTACAAGATTTCGTGATGTATACCCCGAGGTATTTTATCTGATTTACCAAGCCGATTGTTGTTCCATCAATTTTCATTTCTGTTGGCGCATTTTTCCTCTTCCTGAGAATCATAGCTTGTGTCTATCCAGCATTGCATTTGAGTCCCCATTTCTTGTAGAATTGGGTAATCTCTTCCGTATGTATTTCAGCCTTATAAATCGCGCTTCTTGGATTAGGCCCGAACGCTGTTACGAGAACATCGTTGTCATATTGGGAGAGTTTTGCATCGTTATTTCTGGGTTTCGGTATGTCAGTCACGTAGAAATTGAAGATGATGGGCCCAAGAATTGACCCATGGGAAATCCCGTGTGGCTGATGTGTTGGTTCACTTTTCCCATTCATGTATGTTTCGACAAGTCGTCTGTCACTCAAGTATGATGAAATTAGTTTAGTTAGTCCGTTGCAAGTTCCCATTTCCCTTAACTTTCGATAGAGTCTCCGGTGATTAATAGAGTCGAATGTTTTCGATAGATCAGGCGATATCATTGCGACATGATATCCTTCTTGTTGTTTCTCTTGGATCTTTGAGAAGGTTCCCATGATCTTTGTATGTGTCCCAAGCTTTGGACGAAATCCGCGTTGTGATTCGGGCATGAGCTCTTCGAGATGCGTCATTCTTAGTTGTATGATATTTTCAAACCATTTACCCATGATGTCGAGTAGGTTATCGACCTGTATGATACAGGATCGTTGCTTGGTTTCCCCGGTTTATGGAGAAGCACACAGTTTCCCGTTTTCCATACCTTCGGGAAGATGTTGCTCTTGAGGCAAAAATTAAATATTCTTATCGTCTGCTGTTTAACAGTAGACTCTATATTCTTCAGTTCCTTGGCTGTTATACCGTCTGGACCTGGAGTTTTGTTGTTTTTGAATTTCTTCAGTGTGTATTGTATTTCTGCAATACTTGTCTCTTGAAGTTCTTCCTTTTCGAGTATTGCTGGATGAAGTTGGTTTTTCTCTTCTACCTGTGATTCTTTTACTATCGCTGCATCGATAAGCTTCTTAGCTATCTCGTCTTGATTTTCCGTGTCAGTTAGTATCGGTGGAAGATACTGTGGGCGATTCATCGCCTTTTGTATCCTCCATAGATTTGTCCAGTGGTGTTCTTCATTGTTGATGGATGAGATCCATTTCTTTTGCGTATATTCTTGTTCGATCCGTATAGCTTCCCGCTTGGATGTATTGTATTCTTCTCAGATTTCTGGTACGTTCGATTTTCCTCCTCTCCTCATCCAACGTAGGTAGCTATTCTTTTCTTGTCTTGCTTGGCGTACTTCTCGTGGCATAGGTTTTTCTTTCGTTGCGTTGGCATCGTATCTTTGATACAACTTACGTTTGGCTTCGTTGATGATTAATGTGATTTTTTGGATTGATTCTTCCATTACTGGTATAGAATCGATCGCTTGCACATACATTCGTGTTTCCGTTCGGAATTCTTCCCAATTGACGTTTTTGTGGCTGTGCCTCCATTTTTCTTTGCGTTTTATGTTTGAATCGATTTCCACGATAATCGGTGTATGATCACTTCCCATCTCGTCAATCGTTCTTACTTAAATTTTAATTTCGTTGTTGTTTGTCAGCGTAACGTCGAGTTTGTTGTTTCAGTGGGTAATTCCTCCATGATGATGCTTTAGTCGTCGTTCTTCTAGCAGTTTGACAAACGTTTTTCCTGGGTAGGAGGGTGTTGTGTCTCCAAGCCTTGGATGTGTTATGTTGAGGTCTTTAACTACAACAGTATTTTGGCGTCTGAATATGTGTTTGATGTCTTCTTGCCTGACGTTGTCCTGTGGTGCAATGTTCCGCATAGCTGTATGGGTTCGGTGTTTGTTTCAATCTTGATATTGCAGCTCCAAGTCTTACCCATTTCATTGCCGTTGACATGTACATTGCTGTTCCTCTCGACGATATATTTTGATTATCTGGGTTAAGATTGAGATTCGCCATCCTCATGTCTTTGGCCAAGGATAACCCTGGACGTTAAGTTTTCCTCGTTGTGTTGGCCCGATTTTCAGTTCGTTAAGAATTATGATATCGGGCTTATATTTTGATGCAAAGTCTCTTACGGTGTTGATTCGCCCTGCAATTCCATTGATGTTGTTTTGGAGTATTCTTATTACTGGAAGAGTAGCTGGCATATTCTTTCCGTAATTTTGTTTAATATCTCCAATATCTTGGCCCATGTGATGGGTCCAATTATTTTATTGAATTCTGTTGCTACAAGTGAGATGATTTCGAAGCATGCGTTCGGCGTTAGCGAGTCGAGATCTCCATTGAGATTGTTCTCAATCGTTTGTTTTGCTCTCAGTCTATCAGCAATTTCTTTGCGAGTTACTGAGATGGGGGAGGGTGTTCGTTTTGGGGTATCAGTTTGCGTAACGAGATTCCAAGACGGTTGGTTTTGTTTCGTGATAGGTGATGTGTTCTCTGATGTTGATTTTTTCAAAGGTGGGGAGTTCTTTTGGCTGAGTCTTTCTTTTCTTTGTGTTTCTTCTTCCACATCGCTCGTGAAGCATGATGATTTTTTTGGCCTCTTCTTCGAGAGACGTTTCTTGCCTTTTCGATTTCCTTCTGGAATTGCGGGCAAATTGACATTGTTGCTTTGTGTCCAGGCAATAGACATGCTCCACAGACAGTAATCATTTTTAGTTCCGCAGTGTCGGATTGTTCTACTGTGGTTCTGTTGCTTTCCTCATGAGGTTTTGCAACTCGTGTCTCTTTTTCAATAGATTCAATTTGGTTACAATTTATCTGCGTATCTCCAAACCCCAGACATTTCTTACATTGAAGAAGTGATGCGCGATCTGATTTATATTTTTCAACTCTTACGATCAGCGGTCCAATCAACTTCTCTCCGTAGAATCTGTGTGCTTCTGCTGATCTTCCAAATATTGCAATGAACCCCCAGCCAGAATCAAATTTTATAATTTTCTGTGGGGTTATTCCAACTTTCAGTGATTTCTTCAGTTATTTCTTTTTCGTTCTATGGGTGTCTGGCCCTGACAAAAAGTCTCGTTGTTGCTTCTTCATTGGCATCAAGCTTTAGGGGTCCAGCTGTGTGGTGTCCGATGGATGAGGCCTTCAACATCAGAGACATTTGTGCTGCGGCTATTGCGTCAGTTGGTTTAATTTTTATTGAATTATAGGTACTGGAAATTGAACCTCTCGTTTTCGCGATCGCGATGACTGTTTTGACAGTTTCGTCGGTGAGCGCGCTATTTGATTTAATTATTATCGTTGCCGCTCTTCCTCTAGGTGCTCCTTCAGAAGATGGTGACTTCACTGCTTTATTCTTGTTCGGCCTCCTTTTAGGAGATTGGAATCCCTCCTCTTCCATGCTCGCGGTAGTGTTGCCACTTCCATTTTCTCTCTTTCATGATTTCGAGGCGTCACGTGTTGGCCTCGTGTCCATTGGTGATGATTCGTCACTTTTGTTTAACTCGTCGTTATTTTTAAATATTTCTCCGTAGGTAGTAACTGTTATCGGCTTTGATGACGTGAATTGACATTGATTCAGCACGTTTGGAGTTGTGATGTTTAGCGTTGGAACATTTGGTGTTGTCGCTGTAACATTTGTGGCTACAGTCGTAAAATTTATTCCAATTTCATTTGTTGCGGGTCTTTGTCTTAAGCATTTCATGCAGATGTTCGTTATTTCCTTACCCGTGGCAGTTTTTACAGGCATGAGAGTGCTCCGAGCTTCTTCGTCGCCATGTGGGCAGTTCTCTTTATAAGTTTTGTTTGTTTTGAGCTGTATCTTTACAATTTTTTTTCCCTCAGGTTAAGAGCCTGTTATTTTCCTTTTGCAGCCACAGATCGTTGTTCTGTTTTTGTTTTTAAAGACAGGTTTCATACCCTTCCTCTTTATGCCACAGAGGCAATGGATGTGGGTGATGTTTCCTTGGCAATCAGCTATAGCCAGGGGATCGTATATTTTCAGGCGATTGACCAAGGTTGAAGATTTCGCTGTTGTGGTTTGAGGAATGAAACCTCGTGTTTCGGGTACAGCCCGTGGTTTGTTGATGTTTGTGTGATATGAAGCTCTGCGAAAACACAACCGCTCTCTACGAAAGCTCGAACCGGACTCCCGCGATAAATGGTCATACAGAGAGAAAAGAAAATACCAAATTGAAGCTAAAGAATCAGGCTAAAAGACCCAAGCATTGATTCGGCCGGGAAACATTTTTTTAGCTCATGGACGATGTTGAAAAAAAAATCGAAAATTTTTTTCTGTCGCTATTTATTATGACAGTGCCGAACGTGATGCTAAAAAACAATTCTCCTCGAGGTTCTTAAACTAGATATTTGAAGCATCAAAATGTTTTATTTCTCCCGATACGACCATTTTTCACGAAGTTACGGCCTTTCAAAAATCACTGAAAGAATTGTGACATTTTTCTGCTCCTTTAATTTTTTGCTGAGTGTATATATATATGGAGAAAGGATATGCCGAAGCTATGAAAGGATGTGCCATCCGCTCATGTCTGACATCGATGATCAAAGAAAAAAGCTGACTTTTCATTCAATCGGCGACAGCACAGCGATAAATGGTCACCAGTTCAAAATTTGGTATATATTCATTTGTCTTTTGGTTAATACATACAATTTAGTGTAGTGTTTTGTGTGCAAAATATAATTTTTTTGTGAGCTACTTTAATTTTTTGCTGAGTGTATATATATATATAGAGAAAGGATGTGCCGAATCATTGACTTTGGGAACGATACGATCCGCGAAATGACTGCTATGTAAATATGCCTACATTTATCCACGCACGCATACACACTGAATCGGATGTGAGTTTTTTGTCCGTCGCACGATAAAGCAGGTTATCTAAAAACCTAGGGGAGTGCGGGGCCGAAAGTGCCGGGGGTCACATGCGCCGATGGGAATATATCAAAGATGAAAAGAGATACGGCAGTTTTATGTTGAGTCGCAAAAAGTTTAACACTCATGCATTGGCGGCAGCCATTTTTGTTCAGTTTAGTTGCGGTTTCGACCGCGAGCGCTGCGGTATTGTGTAATCGAGCGCTCTCGCAACACGTGAGTAAATATTTTCGTGTTTATACTTGTTAGCCTATTGGCTAACTGTTTAAAATTATGAGTGCCGGTTTTTCGTAAAAATGATCGTTAATAATATACGAATCGAACGTTATATTGAAATCGGAGTTCTGTTGAATTAATTCTTTTTCATTTGATATAAAGTGTGTGTACTTGTAACGGGGCTGAAAGTCCTGCTCGCTGGGGGATGTTTGTGCCGCGGCACAGCCAGCCCCCAGCGCCCCCAAGTGGCCCATTGTTGTAGCCTAATTTTTTGTTTGTTAGTTATTTGTAGTTATTGTTACAAAATATTCAAAAGTTGTAGAGTGTAGATATTAAGAGGGTGAAATGGGGGTTGAAAGTTTGTATAGAAAATGTTATTCCTTGCGTGTATGAACTTGAAACTTGGAACATATATTCTTTAGAAGGTGTAGGGGTGCATTAAGAAAGGATTTTTGAAAAATCCACTCTTAAGGAGGTGAAATGGGGTGTAAACGTTTGTATGGGAAATTATATTCCTTGCGTGGATCAACTTGACTCTTGGTACATATGTTCCTTAGACGGTGTAGCAGTACACTAAGAAAGTTTTTTTTTTTAATTCAACTCTTAAGGGGGTAAAATGGGATGTTTATATGGGGAATTATATTTCTTGCGTGTATTAATTTGAAACTTTGAACAAACACTATCGGCGAAAAGTTCCCGGACAAAAATTCAAAAAAGTTACGAAACGATTTTTTATGGAATCTCGCCGATAGTTGACATAAATGAATTTAATAAACGGCATTTTGAAGGGGAGAAATTTACCTTCATTCCGTTTTTTTTAAATTTTGTACTATTTTTCTTACGACTCGTAGCCTTTTTCCAAAACGACACTTTTTCGCTTTTTTTGTTCCTTTCCTGGTGGACCCCGTTTACAGACAAATTTTTTTTTATGCATTTCTTTGACCGGAATCATAAAGGGGGAAGCTCAAGTTTCAATTTTGTTTTTTTAAAGCTTCGTACGATTTTTTTTCTAAAGATATTTTGATTTTTTTGAAAAAAGAGACAATTTGGAAAATAACGTGTAACGCGAAAACGACAAGGATTCAAGGAAAATCTCAAGATAGTAAAAAGTTGAATCGGTTTCCGTTGAGTTCGCGAGAATTTTTTCAGATTTTTTTTCGAATTTTTTTTTTCACCTATTTTCGGTAAAAATCAGATGATTTAAATACCGTAACTTGAGGACTAAGGGGTTTGTGGCAAAATTTTAAGAAAGGAAATTTTTTTAGTTTTCTATTGTCAATGCAATATAATTATTTCAGATTTTTTTTCGACATTTTTTTCTCGAGTTACGGTAATTAAATCCGATTTTTTACCGAAAATAGGTGAAAAACACATTTCGAAATAAATCTGAAAAAATTCTGGCGATCTCAACGAAAATCGATTCGACTTTTTACTATCTTGAGGTTTTCCTTGAATCTTTGTCGTTTTCGCGTTACACGTTATTTTTCAAATTGTCTCTTTTTTTTAAAATCAAAATATCTTTAGAAAAAAAATCGTACGAAGCTTTAAAAAAAAACAAAATTGAAGCTTGAACTTCTCCCTTTATCATTCCGGTGAAAGAAATGCATAAAATTTTTTTTGTTTATAAACAGAGTCTACCAGAAAAGGAACAAAAATATGGCGAAATATGGTCGTTTTCGAAAAAGGGTACTTGTCGTAGAAAAAAAAAGGAATGAAGGTGAATACCTCCCCTTCAAAATGCCGTTTATTAAATTCATTTATGTCAACTATCGGCGAAAGGGCATAAAAAAACATTCCGGAATTTTTTTGAATTTTTGTCCGGAAACTTTTCGCCGGTAGTGTAGGTTCCTTAGAAGGTATAGAAGTGCACTAAGAAAGGATTTTTCGAAAATCCACTCTTAAGGGGATGAAATGGAGGATAAAATTTTGTATAGGAAATGATATTCCTTGCGTGTATCAACTTGAAAATTGAAACATATGTTCCTTAGAAGGTGTAGAAGTGCACTAAAAAAGGATATTTCGAAAATCAACTCGTAAAGGGGTGACATAGGGTGTAAAAGTGTGTAAGGAACACTTTCCTTGTATGTATCAACTAGAAACTCAGCATATTGTAGGATTTTTTTGAAAGCCTAATGCGGGGTGCTACTTCTAATGAAGTTTCTATGGACCAAATTTTACGCAGGCGAAGCCGCGGGCGGAAGCAGTTGTTTATAAAGGGTTGATTTTAAAAAAAGCCCATTGAGGTTAGTGGATATTATTTAATTAATAAAAACATTGTCGTAGAAATTACAATATTTTAAATTATTTTTTAATCTCGCTTATTTTTAATTATTTATTTATTTATTTATTTTCCATTTATCTATTATCTATTATTTTAATTTTTTTTTATTGGTTTGTTCCAGTCGTACAGGGTCTTCCCCTTTTTACGAGCCCCACCCACCTCAACTTCGTTCTGTCGCTCATTCCACATCCCCCCCCTCTACCATATATCTCCCCCATTCCACAATTCCCCCGTCTATCTCCCATCCACAAATTCCCCCGTCTACCTCCCATCCCCCCACCTTACGGCCGCAGCCGACTTCCCTCTCTGTATCGTATTCACCATGACATACCTGCCATGGGCATAGGGAAACTGCGGAAAACCTATACCGATACAGCCGGTCCCAAGTTCGCCTTCCAGTCACGGAACTAGTTGTCTTTCGCCGAGAAATATCGAAGAAAAATATTTCACGACGAAATCGACGCGACTGGGATTCGAACCCGCAACCTCCCGATCCGCTGGCCAGCACGTTAACACTAGACCAACGCACCGGGTTTTTAAAATTTTATTTATTTTTATTTAAAATGCCCACCTTCCGAACGGCACAACCGACCCCTTGATCGGCACAACACGCCCCACAGCGGGTTCAATTGTACCTCATAGCCTCGTTCCATTAACTTGAGTCTCAGTCATAAACTATTGTAAAATTGCAAATTACAAATACATATTCAAAAACTATGTTAAATTTGACACTAGATGGTCTACAAATTGAAATCCCTGGATTTTATTTTAAAAGGTGAAATTTTTTGAAAAATCAATTTTTTTCTTCAATTTTTTTCTCATAGTTTGAACCTTAAAGAAAATTTGAAGCTGGATGCGAAGTCTGTACCTATACTATTAATAAAGATATTAATTTTTGTCTACCGCCCTATGCAGCGCTCTCTTAGATAGATTCACCCTTCGCTTCTATGAAACTAGTACCCGAGCATAGATTTTTTCTTGGAAGATCCGAGTCCACTGTTAATTTTTGTTTAATTAATGTTTTTAAGTAGAAATTTTATGTGAAAAACAAACATAAATTTCTGCGTGATACCAAAAATCCACTTTCTTTTTTTTCCAGAAAATCCTATGTAGCGCCGTGTATTTAACCTAACTCAACAAAATATTTTCATACTTTTATGTTTCAGATGAACCGTGAGAGCATTAGGATTCCCGCAGATTGCAGGTGGAAAAAAAAACTTGACGCGCGCGGTGGCGTGTATTTCCGCTAATTATCAATATTTTTAGATTTAAACAATACATTTAAGAAGCATGAAAACATGTACTAAAAGAGTGTAAAGATAGAAATGAAAAATATGCATTAGTTTAGCTATCAAATATTTATGAATACCGAGTCATATTCACGCCACTCAGGGTGGTGTAACCCCTTAATATTTATTTTGAGCAATTACTCAAAATCGGCACTTTCAGCCCCGCGCTCCCCTATAGATCTGATTTGACTGCGATACATATAGAAGTGGATAAAGACCTCGATGAGACAGTATCAAGTACGAAAACGTTCTCCTTTTGCGGGGTTAGGCTACTGTGAAATTTTAAACACTCGTTAGTCGCTTGAGGCAACTCAAATTGAAGAGGACGGTCTAACATATGGTGTAGTAATCGCAAATTGAAGATAAACGTATGATTACAACGATAGAACTGATAGTAAAACTTTGAACCCGTTTTCCTCGAAACATTGCTTTTCAAAACGTTCTACACGATTTCTCGACATCTAATAAACGGATTGACTCGAAATTTGGTACACTTATTAAGTGTAATAGTAGTTTAGTCTTGACCGATGTTTTTCTTCTTAACATTTTTTTTCATTATTTATCAACAATAATAATATCATTTTTCTTCAAAAAATCTAAAAAAAAATCAATATTTTTTTTTGGTGATTGAAACACGATAACAAAAAAACCTCGGTCGAGTCTTCAGGTCAACTGGGTGGCGATAATCAAGGACACCGCACTTACGTTTAAAGGTCCTTTACGAGATTGTTTAAAACGTCTTCGATTATTAATATTTAAAAATGAAATTTGATACATAACTTTGTTAATGTACATACGAATAAATATCCAAACGATTTTTAAATCATCTTACTTATTTCTTCAGAATTTTTTTTTAATAACCCTGATTTTAGGGCCGCCACAATAGCTTAACCCCTTAAATACATTTTCGTACCCTGAATTCGTTAGGTAGTTATTTATTTATGTGCCGTTTCATCCTAAATTTTGAGGCAGGAACACCGACGGCCATAACCAATAATTAACACATTAGGCTTCGTTGAAATATAAATGCCGGTCGAAGTGAATGTGTTTTCGTATAAATAGGCGATACACGAAAATCGTTATCGAAGATAAGTGCAGGCACACCGTCTGTCCATTAAAACTCGATTCCGGCGGTCTTCCCGTTCAGCTCGCACTCAACCAACAAGATTTCTCCTCCTTCTTCAAGGACGCGACGATGCGAATGACCGTTAGAATCCTGTTAGAATCTCGACTCTCGGAAAAATACCGGTGCTCCAATTATCGAAAGAAGAATTATCCTACACGAAATCTTCTAGTTAATTGCCAATTGCCTTTCTCGGATCTTTTAATTCGCTTTTCATTCATAGCTCCCTTGTTTCTGCTCGCGAATACATAGACAAGATTCTTGGATTTTAAGCTGTCGCGCAGTTTTCTTTTCCAACGACTATTACCAAACTGGCTTTTGCTCGCGGCCTCGCTCGTGTACAAGCCGAAAATTTCGTTCGTGTGTACCATATGTCGGGAATACATTTCAGGATTGTATGATATAAGGTTTATCATGGAATCTGGTTTTCTATGCATTGAACAAAGAACGTTTTTCTGCATAGTTAAAAAATACCCGTTTTCTGTAAAGCTTGAAATAAATACTCGTCCATAAATAAATTACATGGCCAGAAAAAGAAACATCGATAATTGAGTAAGATAATGATTGAAGCTAGTGAAATCGTTTTATTGAACAGCTTTTTTATAGATGGTGACGGGTATCGCAGGTCACTGTCCTTTTAAGGTATTACTGGATAGATATAAAAAAATCGCAAAAATTATAGAAAATTTGAGGAATCATAGTTCTTGATAGTATAATAATAAATGAATTATTTTAGAGTGTTTCACTAAATAATTTAGTAGTTATAAACATATGATTTTAACGCGATCGCTTATGGGAAAACAGCTCCTGCAGACATTAATGGTTAAAAAATGAATGGAACTAAATTGCCATAAATTCTGACAATATTATATCGTCTAGATTTAGGATCAAGCGGTTGATTATGCTAATTGTAAGTTTCAAATAAATCGACTGAGTAATTGTCGAGAAATTAATTAAAGCAATCGGGAGTATCGCCTTTTTGAACGATGAATTAATAGCAATCGTTGGAAAACTCAATATATATTGAGTTTTTGGGTAATTATTGATAATAATAAGATGATCTGAACGTATTAATTAAATTTAAAAATCCAGAAATTTTTTTGTTGGAAAAAACCTGTCAAGCACACGCCAATATCGTTGAATATGACTTCAATTATTATTAAAAGTGGAAAATTAACATTTCTGAGTGTTAATTTATTTTTAAATTATTCTTTAATGTTTAGCCTTTTGTAAGGCTAAATATGTACGACATGATTTGAAGCTTGTAAATCCACAATTCGCCCATTTTTGACTAATTTTTTTCCCGAGAAGAAAACGGAATTTTCACATGTTCTACTTGAATGATCCAGATGAAAAAAGATCCATAAAAATTTTGAAAGCGCTTATTTACACGTAATAAAAGTTAAAGAAAAACGGTTCAGTAGTTTTCGCGCCAGTTTTGATCAAACGGACATACAGACGAAATTTTCAAAACTGATAGATATTGCCTCAGAACCCTTTTCTGATCTTACCAGCCCAATTTCAGGCTGAATAAACGAATGTACAGACGGATGCCACATTTTGATAACGTCAATGTAAATAACAATGATAGACATAATAATGATAACAATAGTAATATTAATTATTATTGTTATTATAACAACATTATAACAACATATCGGCACTGACAAATTTTTGTGTGTGTTAGTGTTTATTATTATGGGATTTAAGGTATTCCTTTCGCGGAGGGCCGTATTTATGGGCGTAAGAAGCAGGGCCCTTTTGAATCATCAGACGATTACAGTGACGATTAATAAAAACACGTTGCAATCAATTATTATACCCAACGATGAAATGTAATTGAAAATTTCGCTTAAATTTAGTAGATTTACACATTTTTACATGTTTACTGAAAAGTCGCGGTTACGAAAATTCTTCTGCTAGTCAGAATTTTTTAAGTTTCATCATTAATATTTTCCTCAAACATTCGGTGACGCTAGTTTTACTGTCGTTGCGGAAACTTTAGATTTTTTTACATGCTTAGAGCGGTTTATTTTAGACATCTAGAGTTATTTGTATACAGGGTGGACCATCTAACGTGACCACCCCAAATATCTCCGTTGCCTTTAGAGTGACGAAAAAAAATGTGAGGAGGTAATTTGATTGATTTCGAAGGGCTGATACAGTGGTGAAAAATTCATTTTTGTCAAGGTCATAGTTTTTGCGTTCTCAAGTTCATCAAAGTTTTTCAACTGGGAACATGTTTTTTTTAATATTAAGAGGTTGTAGCTGATATTCAAACGAATCCAACGACCTATGATATCATGACCTTGAAATGATTTTTCACCAAAATACACGTGTAAAAACGGGAAATCGTGATGCATTGACAATAAGAATATCCGTATAATGTAATTGAATTTTTTGTGCAGAAAATTTATTGTAACACATGTTCGAAGTGATGGCCATGAACCTCGACACATTTTTGAAGACGTCGGATGATTGATTTTCTTGACCTTCGAATAGTTTTTGATGTGATAGCGGCGTAGATTATCCAACGGATACAATAATAATGTCAATAGTCGGAGATGTTTCTGATGTTTGTAAATACTGGCATTGTAACGCAGTAAAACTGTAGTAGAGTGAAGAATGTTACCATCTACCAATATTAGAATCAGTAGATAAGTGTATCCATCCAAAGTAACATGTAATAACCGTATCGAAAATCGTATTGTACAGTCAAGCAGGGAGAGTGGACCTGCGCCGCTATCACACCAGAAACTATTCGAAGGTCAAGAGAATCATACATGCGACGTCTTCAAAAATGTGTCGAGGTTAATGGCCATCACTTCAAACATTTGTTACAATAAATTTTCCTCACAAAAAATTCAATTACAACATTCGGATATTCTTATTGTCAATACCATCACGATTTCCCGTTTACACACGTGTATTTTGGTGAAAAATCATTTCAAGATCATGATATCACAGGTCGTTGGATTCGTCTGAATATCAGCTACAACGTCTTAATAAAAAAAAACATGTTTGCATTTGAAAAACCATTGATGACCTTGAGAACGCAAAAACTATGACCTTGACAAAAATGAATTTTTCACCACTGTATCAGCCCTTCGAAACCAATCAAATTACCTCCTGACATTTTTTTCGTCACTCTATAGGCAACGGAGATATTTGGGGTGGTCACGTTAAATGGTCCACCCTGTATGGATTATTAGATGCAAATGTGGCCAGTAGGTAATCTCCATAAAGTGGTGCATAAATTAAACGATTCGTAAAGTCGTAATTTTTTTTTTCAACGTTTGGTAACTCGGCTTGAAATTTTACCAGTATACTGGGATGTATTTTCACGTAATTGTAGACGAAAATCAGGTAATTGTTAAATATTTGAGTTCGTGAAAGGAATACCTTAATAACCAAGCAGTAAGACATTTATTATCATTATAATAATCATTATATAATTATGATAATGATAATAAAAGTTTACCTACTTGGTCATTGAATCTGATAGTAATTTCAATCATAAATCCGTTACGGTTTCTATATCAACCGCGATAAGGCAATTTACCAAAACGTTACGAATCAATTCGGTGTCCACCTTTCATCTGCACATTTTTATTTCACCCATTCTTTCAGAACATTTTTACGGTACGTTTTTTCACCGTGTGCGTTTTTCATCTTACTCGGGAATCGTATATGTTCAAGGGAATGGAAACTTTAATTCGAAAGTATATACGGGTAACGTAACAAGAATGAAACGTGCGCTCTTTTTTACACGGTATACTGGCTGTACTTTATATATATATATATACATACATACATACATAAATTATATTGTATACATACATACATATATACAATATAATTTATATATGTATGTGTGTGTGCGTGTATATAATGCGGGGAGGGTATAGTACACGCACATATATGCGAAAGCGGCAGTGGGAGGCTGTTTTTTTTTATAGAAAAGGTGTGTGCATGCGCACTGTGTGAGTTGCGAAATACTGCTCTTCGGACACGATCTGTCACTAGTGAGTATGCAATTTCTCTCATGCTCTGGAAGAAGGAGAGCGCGACGACGAGAGAAAAAGATATTTAAAAAAGTGCAAGCATCGTTCACCGAGCTCTTTTCAGTTGTCGCGATTCTTATATGCGTTTGCTAGTAATCTTGAGGACTCATTGTTCATAAGCACGATTTCGTAAAAGTTGTAGGGCGATTACGTGCATTGTTTCTTTTTTTTATACTGCATTTTTCGAAATGACATTTTAATCGAAGATAAATAAGAGTACGTATTAAATACTAGCTTTCGCCCGCGTGGAATTTGGCTTTAATCTATTGGGTGTTTGGTTTGAGCACTTCAACACCCCGTTGCACCCTTAATTGGGGATTGTTTTTAAAAATCCTAAAATACGCATTTTATAATTTATTTTGGAGAATATTTATACCAAGTTTCAAATTGATACCTGCAAGGAATATAATTTCCATATAAACTTTTACACCCCTTAGTGCACCTCTACACCTTCTGAGGATCATGCCTTCCAAATTTCATGTTGCTATGTTTAGCGGTTCAGGCTGTGAGTCATCTATGTCATTCGGCTATTCAGTCAGTCACGCAATTATTTCATATGTATAGATTTGTGAAAAAAGTCTGAAGATATAGAAAAAAATTGATAATTGTAATCAGAGTATGAAGATATTACTGATCGATCAGAACGCAGGACGAGTCATCAAATTCTACAAAAATAATTATATATGTGGAACTCTAGGTTTTGGAGCAAATTTTACTTAAAAACTCATTTTTCGTGTTAAAAAGTCGTTGAAAAAAGTGTACATGTATTCACGAAACAGTGAAATTTACTGGCCACTTATTTCCGAACGTAAAAATAATACAACATTTTTACGATGCTGCGAAGGCTCGTAAATACAGTCTCAGAGGAAAAAAGAATTTTTATCCACTTTTTTATTACATTTTGCCTACCGCTACCGCAGTTGCGCGAGGGCTAGGGAAACTGTGGAAAACGCGTGCTAATGAAGGGGGTTTCTGTTTATTGACTCTCAGTTCTCGGTAATTGATCTGGGAGATCGCTGAAACCGCACACACTGTGTTCACCACTGTCGGTTAATATTTTGCGTTAATTTGGACTATCAATCGTGTCATTACAATTGCACGGAAAAATCTTATTTCCTCTTCACTCGAAGAGAGAATGGTGCGAGAAAAAAGTGTAGTGCCCCACGGTTACGTTTAATAAGTATGAATTTAAAAGCTGTAAAATACAATTCGACGGAGGATTCATCAAGTGTAGATACTCCATCGCGTGAACTCCGTTGCGCAATAAGTGCAAAAGCATCCTCATTCGCGCGTATACCAACGTGAGGCATGTACGGTAATATTTGTGTGCTTGTGAGAGATTGCGAGAAAGAGAGATTTTAAGAAGCGTTTACATAACGGAGCGAGTGTCAACGCACCTCTTTCGCGTTCAGACTTTCGTCTGCGAGCAAACCCATAAGTCGTTAACCCGTCATCGCACATTGTGTGCCCCTGTATCACAGACGCTGAAACATCGAGCAATGAAAATAGTTGCTGCTTCAAAAACTTTTCGCCGACTTTTTTTCGTTTTCACAATGAGGCAAATAATTAATAAGTTACCAAACTATTTTTTCGAAGAGAAAAGGTGGCAATGACAATTTGGTCGACAATCGCTAACCTGTACAGAAGTTGTCGTAGGGAGCCGATTGGATTCCCATACTTGTCCTCACTTCCTGATAAGGATCCATTGGGTCATCGCATTAGATCCCTATACAAAACCTCACACTCGTACATTGGATTCTAATCGGGATTCCCCATTGGAATCTAATGTACGAATCCAACTTCAATCCTAAAGGGTGCCTACATTATCGAACACAATCCGAAATGAGTATTGATGGATCCCATCACATTCTGTATGTTGAATTTTCTAAACAAAGTATATAAATGTACAAAATGAGAGGATCTTAAAAAAAAGTATAAATCTTATCGCAAAAACGTATAAACCACTTAAAAAAATATATCTAAGAAATCGATTTGAATCACGTCACTGAAAGTCTACTGTCATTAACGTTTGTTACTTATTTAATTGCACTTTGACATAATATTACCACACAAGTATGCGCTCATGAAGCGTGCAGGATGTTTCAAGACGCAGACCTTTTTCTCGTGACTTCTCACTAATTTTCGATTCGGACGTGGTAAGTATTCTCAAGCGGTGTTCATCAGGGGACAGTGCAGAATCTAATTGGATCCTAACGACGACTCCCTATGTGCGGTGTCCCTGATAAATCCTTATAGAGATGTGAGTGTATCTTATTAGGACTCCCCAGCAAATTTGTACATGTAATCAGGGGAATTTTTTTTATTTTTTGAGAGATTCAACAAATTCCGGTTGAGAAATTCAAATAAAAAATTCTCTAACGACGTCAATCAGAAAATAGCGCGGAATCCACTTGGATTTCAATGTAGATCAGGCAATGTAGAAAGTCTGTGCACCAGAGAATCAGAATAATATGGGGCTGTCTATAACGATATGGGTTTCCACAGTTTCCCCTTACCCTCGGAAAATGCGGTATAATTTAGCTTAAGACGGCTGTGCGCGCAATTGAAGTTAGGTTAGGTTATATTAGATATAAGTATTAGAAAGGATTCAATTGGTAGTATGTAAGAACCTTCAAGTATATACGTTGGAACTGAGGAAGTAAATAGTGAACTTACTAAATGTAGATAAATCCAAAGACAAGGGATTTTGCTTATGGAACACGTTTCTTATGGAACAAGTGTCATTATCAATCTCTCTTCAGTTGCATTCGGATAGCAATTAGACGAATGCATGGGGGTGACACTCCTCGAATATCGTATCCTCCTTATTGACCCTCTCCACGAGGGGCGCTGTTAGTCACCCGTGTCACCCCCACTCCAGTCGCGCAGTGTCTGCCTTCGACGCGTTGCATATGCCTGTGCATCCGATGGCTTTTTCCTAATTCCAGTTCTCCTGATTCATGGAGTACATTGAAAAAAGTGACTTTTCCTTGTTTTATTTATAACTCGACGTGCAGCCGAGAACCATGCACGCAGGCATTGTTAAATATAAAAACGAAAACCACCGAAAATGTTTTTTTATTGAATCACTTTGATAACGAATCACCACACTACTCTTTTTTTGCACCAAACTGCAGAAAACCTTCTAAAAATTCGACACTTTTAAATAAAAAATCGAGAAAACGGTGAAAACCAACGAAAACCAACCAACGGCAAGGCGTTTTACGGAGTGGGGGTAACGCGGGTGACTACTAGCGCCGGATGGTGGGCTGCTTTCCGTGACGTCAATAACGGGGACGTCGATTGTTAAGGGAATACATACAAGTTCACCCCCTTCCCCCTGGACGAATCTAAGGACAAAAAGCGTAAAGCTTTGGAGGATTAAAATGATATTGGAAAATTGCCTTCGCCGAATGTTTCAGTCGTATTCATAGGTATTTGCTTTTCAATTCCCGGCGCACGATCAAAAGTTAAATTTAAACGATGAATTAATTAAAATTAATTAAGCACGTTGGAGCTGTTCAGTGTGTCTAATGACGGTTTATGAGTTTTTTCCCCAATAAACCAAAAAAAAATATATACGAAGTATAGACTTGTTCTGTAGATGCTAATTTGTCGTAAAATATATAAATAAAGGGCAAAATGATGTATGTTTATACTGTTAGTACGTGAAAAAGAAAAACTGTTGTGTTACAACGAACTTGAAAAAAATATAACATTATTGATAGTTATTATGAAAGAGTCGTAATCTTTTATAAGATTAAAAGATTTAAAGAATTCGTAATCTTTTATCAAACCTTGATGGTACAATAACGAATATACAATGGTTTTCGATGGGTTTATTTTCAAATGTTTAGTTTACGTTAATCCGTTGTTCGAAATGGTTTATCTTGCTGCTAAATAGCCAAAAAATTACGTCATCCGTAACGTAAACGTCTAGCCCATCTAACGTCACGTAAAATTACATACATTCAACTATTTTTTATTTCTGGTGTTGTGTGGTGATTTTTTTTTTTAATATGTAAAGACTCAGCATAGTCTGGATTATAACTTATATATATATATTTTTTTAATCTTTGGTTGTGGTTAATGCTCCATAAACAATTAGCTAAAAATAATAAATAAAAATAATACATTTTTTAGCTAAAAATAATAAATAATAACTGCCATAAACAATTAGCTAAAAATAATAATTTCATCAAATTAAACAATGAAGTAACAAGATAAATTGACTTATGCAGAATTCTGATTTTCCCGATAGCAAATTTGACTACTTCATAAAGGCAATTTTTTTATTGCACCGGTTCAACCTTCATTTTTCATTTCTCAATGCACATAAATCCTCCGATCTTGGTCTGCGATGGTCATTCGAAAGTACATTTTCGTGCTTCGAGCGGGTAAAAAGGTTTTTTTTTGTTGTAAACAACGTTTCGTCCACTTCCTGCCATAATAGATTAAACTATTTTTAATCGGACGAGACAAGATTACGGATGTGGTCACATTGATGACAATCAAGTACGAACGTACAAAGCCTTGTATCGTATGGTGGCAGCATGTTGCGGCCAAGTGTAACTACATAGTCAAATTGTGAAACAAATGTGAGCTTGCTTTATCCACAAGCATTGGATAAAGCAAGGCACATTTCCGGCACTTAGGCACTTTGCCGATTCTGGGTGGGCACGCTTCTCACACGAAAGTGGTCGTCGATTCCGCGCACAACGTTTGATCCATTAGAACTATATTTCTGTATACATATATAAGCGCTCGTACTCGGAGCACCAGAGAAGTGCGGAAAGTGGCTTATTTCTCAACGATGCTTACTTTCCCGCACTAGTGCGGGAACGTGAGACTTTCCCGCACTAGTGCGGAAAAAAATCTATTTATAGCTCACTTTACCACATTGATTCGCGAAAAAACGGTTTTTTTTCACAGTTGATAGTTTTTTGTTCTACGATTTTGGACCGATTGAACAAACTTGAATGTAGCGAAATTCATGTCATATGAAACGTCAAATTATCACAGTCGTATTTTCTGACAAGGAAATGATCTGAACTGATGTGATATATTTGAATATAATTGTTATTGGTTTTGTTGAATCTCAAATCCCACTTTCGAGACAGTCATTGCAAAAAATAATGTATGGGACATGTGCGAAAAAAACGAATTACATCGCGCGTAAGTTGCCGAATTCGCCTCGACTTATGGTGCATTTCTCACTCGTACTCGTGTGAAATGCACCATAAGCCTTCGGCTCGTGCGGCAACTTCACGCGCGATGGAATTCGTTGTTTTCCGCACTTGTAGCATAAATTACTATTCCCGTTCGTCGTAAAACATGCTTTGAAAGTTGCCTTTCGAGATTTTTATTTAGGAATAGGCGGATAAAATGAATTTCCGAAAAATAATTCTTGACTATGAGGGAGATACGTTGTGTCACGTATCGCCTGTGTTCATCATCCATTTTTAGATTCCAGCGCGTTCTTACGAAGTGATGTAATGCCAATGTAAGTGCAACGTATTATAGACGTGATGTACACATTATACGGCGATTATGAAATTTCGTTGCGTGAATGAGCCGCAGCCGCGGCCGCAACACGCTTGTAATTACATATAGTTGTGGGAACGTTCGTGTGCGTTACGATAAATTTTCGTGCGCCTCACAAGGGAATCGGAAGTGCCAGAGGTTCACAATTACGGGTGCAAGTTTCTTTTCGTGTAGCGGGAGAATTCTTCTACAAGAGTTTATATTAGCCACCGAGTGTCAAAAGAAGAAGTAAAAAAGATTCTTCTTTGTGTCTCAATCTTCAGTTATTAAGAAAATAATAATCGACGTGGTTATCGTTTAATTGCGTACTTTACCGATCCTCGTTCAAGCCAGTTCGTGTAACTTTTTGGCGGTTTCCCGACAATCAAAAATCTCTCAGAATAACAAGACTGGTCCAGAGGGTCGGAAAGAAAAATATTTCTTCGACCTTTAAATCATAAATCACGGTTTAAAAAAAAACGGTATCATTTGTATGATACTGAAGCTATTTTAACTACGAAATTTTCGCCATTCAACTCAAAGCAACGTGACGCAATACCTTGGAGGCTTTTTTCCCCAAGCAGCATTTTCAAATTAGCTTTCGCACCTTGAACAAATTTTATTCGAATCACTTTACATTTTCGCAGGATCGGTCGGAATTGAAATCTCCATAGAATTGCTTAGGGATTGCTCGATGTGTTGAAAACTCGTCCTGTTATAAACAATTTTTAACGATATTTGCGTCTAGGAATGAAACTTTTTTCAAACGCTTACCTTTCCTATGGAAAACAGTATTTTTTAAATAAATTTAATAAAATTAATTTTAAGATTGATTGAATTTAAAACCGCATTTCTATAAGGCCATATGTGCAGAATTTATGCTACACGGCGCGAAGCGCTTCCCGAAAAAAAAACTTTTACAAGGCTCCAGCTCCGCTACTGTGTACAGATTTAAAAAAATGGCCATACACTTTACGACACACGTGCAATGAAGTCCTCTCAATAGACAAACGATCTAATTTTTTTTAGATCAAAACAATTTCATAAAGTTACCCACATTTTCCATCCTCTCGAGTGGCTGGCACCCCTGTATATACCGGTCCCTCGGAGTCATAAATTCCCCTGGATAAAAGTTCGCACAAAACTCCTCAAATTAATTACACCCAATGAAAAAAGTTGCACATTTTTTCAAACTGACCAGCTAGCATCTCTATATTTTCTAAACGTTCTACCTACAATCCCAAGGCCAAAAGCCATCATTTTTCATACGGCATTTAATTATCGATTCCGTCAAATCGCGACCCAGTCATATAGATCGAGACCACGCGAGGCATGATATCTCGAACTTTCAATTTTTCTTCAATGCAAATTTAATTACGGAGTTTCTCGGACGGTATGTTTATTTGAAAATGAGTCAGTTTTCCCCATTCGGGAAAAGAGTACACACGAAGCGTGGATTTTGTTATTCTGATCTCGGGATCGTTATCTTATAAAAGTAGCTGCATC